>CAJQZJ010034368.1:2364007-2379980 GCA_907164525.1 Lophiomys imhausi
TCTTTTTCTTTTTCCTTTTCCTTTTTTTCTTTTTCTTTTTCCTTTTCCCTTTTCTTTTTCCTCTCTTTTTTGTTGTTATTCTTTGTTTTTGTGGGTTTGTGTGTTTGTTGGTCTTTTTTTTTTAGTATTCCCCCAGTAGCGAGGAGACACCTTTCACTGGCAGTACTGCCTCGTAGGCCCCCGGTGAATGAAGAGGCTCTTGGCCCTCATATGACTCCTGATCTGTGGTGAGAATCTGTTATGCAGGGACACTCCACCCCAGAGGAACAAGACAGAAGGGTCAGCGGGTAGAGCATGGGAGGGTGGGACTGGGAAGCGGGAAAAGAGGACAATATGATAAGGATGTAAACTGAAGCAACAAACAAATAAATTTATTAATTAAAAAAAAGCAGGTAACAATGCTAAAACACTGTAAATAAAATAAAGGATACAGCCATTCAACCTGGTTTGATAAACCTCCAAGTGTCAAAAAAACGTAGAGCTAAGGTAAAATACATAAGAATTGTGGTGTTAACCCATGCCTTTAACTTCAGCAGAGACGGGAGGAGCACCATAGAGTTAATGGTCTTATAAATTCTAGAGTTACACGGAACAGGGTGATGAGGGTGCACACCCTTAATCCCATCATTCAAGAAGAGTACACCCTTAATCCCAACACACTAGAGACAGAAACAGGCAGATCTCAGAGCTCAAGGACAGCCTGATACAAAACAAACTCTATATAGAGAAAAACTTCGATCCAGGAGTGGTGGAACACATCTTTAATCCCCTCAGATGGGAACCACAGGTCTCTGATCCCAATAATTAGAATGCAGAGACACACACATAGGATTTGGAAAGACCTAAGTTTAAAAGCTACTTAAAAAAGGCCTACTCAATACAAACAAATTGTCCTTTGAGATCTCAAAATATATACACTAAAGCTGGTTTAGCTCCAAAATAACAAAATAATTTCTTCTTTAACCCAGATTGAAAGATAACACTTTATATATTGTCAAAAAACCAAATTTGCTTCAGGAGAAATATTACCTACCCCCTCCCCCCCAAAAAAAAGGGTAATTGTCCCACAGTTAGGATTAGGGCAGGGCTCTGTTCTTATCGTTCCAGGAGAATCAAAGCATCCATTCAAGGAACCCAGGGACAACTGGACAATGGAAACCTCAGCAGAAAACAGAATCAGACACCAAAGAAGACAAGTGACCCAGTTGATTCAGCCTGACAGACTCCCTCTATAGCTGTCTCCATCAAAAGCCTACAACCACAACAATTCAATATCGATAAGACTGTTAAGCTCTACACAATACCCCAGCCAGAACCTCAGTAAAGCCTGCAAGATCAGCTTCTGCCTACAAACTCCTTAGGACATCTAAACAGCTGAGAACAGAAGGACTGAACATAAAAGGATTGTACTAACATTTTTAACCATTTTTCCATTTTGGTTCGGGCCCCAAACAGGTTTACTACGACCCAAATCAGCAGGAAGTCATTTTAAGAGAGCTACATCCCATGCCCAGAGGGTGGGGAGGGTGATTCTCCGACCTCCTTTTTGGTTATTTGAAGGATACCTGAATACTGTGTTCTTTAGGGGAAGAGATTAGAAGCTGTTAAATGGCCCTGTTTAATGGGTTTTGGGGGTTAGACCCAGGGACTTCCTACTTTTCCTTTTCTGTATCCTTCTTTCTCTCCTATGTAGGAGTGCATGAACTTGAGAAAAATGAGACATAGACATAGCAGAGGAAGGACCAAGAAAAAGGGACAGATTATTGAATATGCCCTTATACCTTTGTAAATTGATACAAAATTAGTAGTATATTTGGCTAAAGTGGTATTGACCATTGTTTATTGTGCAAAAAATAAGATCGTATTGGACTACATCGGTATTGATCTTTGTATATTGATACAAAATTAAGATTATAATTGGCCACAATGGTATTGACCCTTGTATACGGACGTAATATTAAGATTGTATTGGGCTACATAGGCATTGATCTTTGTATATTGATACAAAATTAAGAGTATATTTAGCCACAATTGTATAGATCTTTGTATATTGATACAAAATTAAAGGTAACGCTTCCTAATGGTATCATACCTAGAGATACTTAAAAATAAAATGTGAAGCTCTGGCCTCTTGATACCAACCGTCTAAAACTGTTTAGGATAGTTAAGAAAAACAAACTCCTAATCATGCAAACATGTAACTTTGGTAGCTACTATGACAGTCTATGACAGATATTCTCTAAACTACTCAGTAATCAAGTTGTTAAGAGACAAGCAACATTTGCTTATCTAAATACAAGAGATGGATAGGGCATCTTCAAAAACCCGAAGATATCTGCAGAATATGGCATTCAAAGATGTTATCTTAAATTAAGATTTTTTTTTATATCGAGAACATATCAGCTCCTGACAGCACCCCCTATTCTACTCCAAGTAGAAGATAAGCATCGAAGAATCTCCTGTGTGAGATGGTTGAATTAGTGGCAAGCCTATCTCATGGCATGAAAAAACTCCTTGCTTCAACTGCAGACTGCTATCCAAAAAGGAGAAAACTTCCAGATGTTCTGTTATTGTACATGATTGATCCTCAGCAGAAAACAGATCAGACACCAAAGAAGACGAGTGGCCCACATGATCCAGCCTTGCAGACTTCTTCAATAGCAGTTTCCTCAAAAGTCTATAACCACAACAACTCAAAATCGCTAAGATCGTTCAGCTCCACAGACTACTCCAGCCAGATCTTCAGTAAAGTTCTGAAGATCAGCTTCTGTCTATGAACTTCGTAGGATATCTAAATAGCTGAGCACAAAGGGACTGAACATCAAATGATTCTATTAACATTTTTAACCATTTTTCCATTCTTATTTGGGACCCAAACAGGTTTACTACGTCCCAAATCAGCAGGAAGTCATTTTAAGAGAACAACGTCCCATCCCCAGAAGGTGGGGAGGGTGTTCTCCCCCTTTGGTTATTTGATAGATAATAGAAAATTTTGTTATTTAGGGGAAAAGACTACAAGCTGTTAAATGGTCTTGTTAAATGGGTTTTGGAGGTTAGACCCAGGGACTTCTCTCTTTTGCTTTTCTGTATCCTCCTTTCTCTCCTATATAGGAGTGAACAGACTTGAGAAAAATGGGACATAGACATAGTATAGGAAAGAACAAGAAAAAAGGACAGATTACTGAATATAGCTTTATACCTTTGTATACTGATACAAAATTAATATTATATTTGGCTAAATTGGTATTGATCATTGTATATTAATGCAAATTTAAGATTGTATAGGGCTACATCGGTATTGATCTTTGTATATTGATACAAAATTAAGATTATATTTGGCCACAATGGTATTGACCCTAGTATATTAATGTAAAATTAAGATTGTATTGGGCTACATCGGTACTGATCTTTGTATATTGATACAAAATTAAGATTATATTTGGCCACATTGGTATTGATCTTTGTATATTGATACAAAATTAAGGGTAACGCTTCTTAAAGGTATTGTTTGTAGTAATACTTAAAAATGAAATGTCAAGTTTTGACCTCTCGCTACCAACCGACATAAACTGTTTAGGATAATTAAGAAACGGAAACTAATAGTCATGAAAACGTGTCATTTTGTTAGTTACTATGACAGTCTATCACAGTTATTTTCTAAGCTACTCAGAAATCAAGTTGCTAAGAGACAAGCAATATTTGCTTATCTAAATATAAGAGATAGATAGGGCATCTTCAAAAACCTCAAGAGATCTGCAGAATATGGCATTCAAAGATGTTTTCTTAACTTAAGATTTTTTGATATCGAGACATGTCAGCTCCTGACAGCACCCCCTATATTACTCCAAGTAGAAGATGAGCATCGAAGAATCTCCAGTGGGAGATGATTAAATTGGTGGTAAGCCATTCTCTTGGCAAGAAAAACCACTTGCTTCAACTGTAGACAGACTTCTGTCCAAAAAGGACAAAACTTGGAAGCAGGTAAGTCGACAGCCTAGCTCTGCCAAGACAGGGTAGGTAAGTCCTTCATAATTCCTGCTCTACAACCAATGTCTGTCAGAGAAATGGGGCCAAATGGCTGAAGATTGATGCTGTAATGTATGGAGAGAAAATGGGAACTGTCCAGGCAGCCACTGGTATGTCATTTTTTAGTTTTGGAAGCTGCAGGCCCTGCACTTCCTATATAATCAGATATATTTATCCCTCTCAGGTCTCTGAGGTGGTTGAAGAATAGATAGCTAGAGTCTCATAGTTAAATTTTGAGTTGTTTAGGAATCAAGAGGGTGTTCTGGATCTAAGAAGATATTTTTAAAATTATGAGGCAAGTTAGTATGAAAGCTGAGTTAGATATAGAACTTTAAACTCATGGAGATGGTTAGATAGTAGAATGTTAAAGTCAGGTGCCAAATACATATGGACTGGACATTGGGAATGTATGCTAAGCCATATAACTCTTATAATTGTGGCCTATTTATTTCTGTTGTTTTGTATTGTATTTATAGTTATAAGAAAAAGAACCATTTTTTGGACTGAAAGGGAGAGCTGTTGGGGGGAAAAAAGAAATACCTTAAACTAAAAAAAAAAAAAAAGAAAAAGGGAAGAGGATGGGGGTGTTGAGGGGGAGGAGGGTGGAAGGGTGGGATTGGAGGGGGGAGTAGGGAGGGGATTGTGATTGAGATGTAACTTGAAGAAATAAAAAATAAATTATTAAAAAAAAAAGGAGAAAACTTGGTAGCAGGAAAGTCGACAGCCTAGCTCTGTCAAGACAGGTTAGGTAAGTCCTTCATAATTCCTGCTCTACAATCAATGTCTGTCAGAGAAACAGAACCAAAAGGCTGAAGACTGATGTTGGCATGTGTGGAGAGAAAATGGGAACTGTCCAGGCAGTCACTCGTTTGTCATTTCTTAGTATTGAAAGCTGCAGGCCCTGCACTTCCTATATAATCAGATATATTTATCCCTCTCAGGTCTCTGAGGTGGTTGAAGAATAGACAGCTAGAGTCTCATAGTTAAATTTTGAGTTGTTTAGGAATCAAGAGGTCGTTCTAGATCTAAGAAGATGGTTATAATAGTGATGCAAGTTAGTATGAAAGCTAAGTCAGTTATAGAACTTTAAATTCATGGAGATGATTAGATGGTAGAATGTTAAAGTCAGGGGCCAAATATGTATGAACTGGACATTGGGAAGGTATACTTACTGGGCCATTTAACACTCATAAATGTGGCATATTTATTTCTGTTGTTTTTTATAGTATTTACTGTTATTAGAGAAGGAATCAACTGTTGGACTGAAAGGGGAAGCTGTTGGGGGGAAGAGGGTATAAGGGTGGGACAGGAAGGGGGAATTGGGAAGGGTTTGTGACTGAGATGTAACTTGAATAAAAAAATGAAGTATTTAATAAAAAAAAAAAGAAGAGAAGAGGATGGGGTGGGGGGTTGTGGGGGAGGAGGGTGGAAGGGTGGGACTGGAGGGGGGAGTAGGGAGGGTGACAGAAGCCAAGACCCTCGCCTCTCACCCTCACCCCCTACCTCTCCCCACCTGCACAATGTCCCCTGCAGCTTCATACTGCCTGGCAACCGCAAAGTTCCAGGTTGGCAGTTACAGATTGATTCAAAGAAGTGTATCGTTTCTTCTGAAGAAAAATGGGTTGGCAGTTACAGATTGATTCAAAGCAGTGTACCGTGCCTTCTGAGAAAAATGGGTAGATCATACAATGTCCAGGGCACAGGCCAAGAAGTTTCTGTACTTTCCTACCACCTGGCCCCTCTCACCTCCTCCCCTTGTAAAACATATTATAAAAAAGTGCTTTGCGCTCAAATACATGGCTCTTGACAAGCAATTGCTTCCTTGAGTCCTTTCCCTCTCTCGTCCGTTCTTTTTTCAGGTTGTGGTCCTCCTCACCCCCACAAATTACTAGTACCCGCGGGTCGGGTCACGTGGCGCCCAACGTGAGGCTCGAGGCACGGACCCCTCCGGACGGACTCTCGAAGAAGCGTGTACACGACATTAAGATTGAGCGAGACACCGATCGTCACCCACGACCTGTCGTCCTCGAGTGAGTCTATTTTCATTTCCGTCCCATAAGAATGGGCCATTCTCTGTCAAAGGAGGTGTCCTTTGTAAAGGACCTCAAACATACACTCAGAGAGAGAGAGGAATAAGGGTTAAAAAGAAGGATCTTATAAATTTCTTTGTGTTTATTGATAAAAGATGTCCGTGGTTCATAATAGATGGTCCTACTATTCATCCAAAGAAATGGCAAAGGCAGTCCGTGAGTTAAATGAAAAAATCAAAAATGAAGACAATACTCCTCTTCCTGCGACAATTTTCTCTTTCTGGGGTAATATTAGGGACATTATTGAAGATGCTGATAAGGATATAGAAAAGCATCAACTTTTGTCTGTTGCAGAATATTGTCTGTCACAGTCCAGGCCAAATTCTACCTGCTCTTCTCGTCACCCCTCTCGGTCTCCGTCTCAGGACTCCGTTCCTTTCACTCTTATAGACATCCCCCCTGAACAGGGCTCCCCTCCTTCTGATCCGCCTCGCCTTTATCCAGATTTGCATTCTCTCTAGCCTCCTCCTTTTGATTCGCGGACTCCCTCCTCCACTCACCTTTGCAACCCTGTCCTTCAAAAATCTGCTTCCCTCTGCCCTCCCTGCTTTCCTATTAAACAACGTTCTTCTTCTCTTCTGCCACCCTCTCAGTCGACAGCTCTGGCCTCTCTCCCCAACCCAGAGCCTTTGGGACCCCGTGATGCTGCCTCCTTTGAGGATGAAGCCGCCCGCTATCACAATCCTGACTGGCCTCCTCTCACCGTGCCTTCTGCCTTTCCAACCTTCCCTATCACCTTGCCTAACTCTCTTTCCGATATGCGAGACTGCCTTGCTTCTCAGGTTCGTGAACTGACAGACATCCTCTGCCTCCAAAAACAAGTTTCGCATCTCTCGGTCCTTTGTTCTTCCTCTGCCCCTCCTCCAGATTCCCTCCACCTAGCCTTTCCAGTCACCCGGTCACAGGTCCCTCCCTCGCAGGCACCCGCAGCCTCTGATTCCGAGTCCCGACAGACTCCACCACCTCCCCCAGCCGCTTGGTCCGGTGCTCGGCGTCCCCCTTCCTCCATGCCTGTCGCACCTCCCCCCTCCCGCTTTGTGCCTGCTTCCTCTTCTCATCCTTCTCACAAGCCCTCTGGAACAACTCGTCCCCGACCTGAGACTGAGGCTGATTCCTCTGAGGACGAGCCCAATTCAGAAATTGACAATGAAAGCGATAACGAAGATACAAGTAACCCCACAGTCTTTAAAAAACTCTGTTTTAAACATCTTGAAAAGTTAAATTCGGCCGTTAGAAATTATGGCCCCAATGCCCCCTTCACTCTCTCCCTCCTTGAGAGTCTCGGTGGAGGCGGATACTTAACTCCCAATGAATGGCTCACTGTCGCCCAGTCAGTCCTGACTTAGGGACAGTTCCTTTCTTGGCAGGCTGATTGGGCCGACTGCTGCAGGTCTCAGGCACAAGCCAATCTCTCGAGCACACGCTCGCCCTCCAACAAGTGGACACTTGATAAACTCCTAGGTTGAGGAAAATATGCCTCTAACCAAATACAAAAAAAATTTTCTCTGGGTCTCTTAGCTCAGTCCTCTTCAGCAGCTATGAGCGCCTGGAGAGCCATTCCCATAAAAGTCTCTGTTCTTTCTCCCTTGACTAAGATCACTCAAGGCAATCAAGAAGGGTTTTCAGATTTTGTTGCTCACCTCCTAGAGGCAGTTGAGAGGTCCTTGGGACCTGGCCAGGGAGAAAATAAACTTCTCCAACAGCTTGCTTATGAAAATGCTAATTCTGCCTGTAGGGCTGCCCTTCGAGGAAAATATAAAGATAAAGACTTGGATGAAATGATCCGTATCTGGAGAGATGTAGATCCCTTTGCCCAAAAGGTCTCACAAGCCATCCATCTGGCTATAGGAGCAGCCACTAGTGGTGGGGCCACTGGGTCCGCCTGTTTCAAGTGTGGTCAACTGGGTCATTTTGTTAAACAGTGCCCTCAAGGTAAACTCACAACTCTACCCCACCCTCAGCTAAGGGGAGAGCGTCCACCCCCAAAGACCCCTTGCCCTCGCTGCAAGTGAGGCAAACACTGGGCTAATTCTTGATTCAGGAGCATACTCCACAGTTATCTCACAGGCCTCCTGGCCCCCCTCTTGGCCCTGTCAGCCTTCTTTAACCCACCTCCAAGGCATTGGCCAGTCCACCAACACCCTTCAGAACTCCCAATTGCCAGCTTGGGAGGATCCTGAGGGTAATACTGGACATGTTAGGCCATTCATTGTACCTGGCCTCCCTATAAACTTATGGGGTCGAGATGTATTGAGTCAAATGGGAGTCCTTATGTTTAGCCCCTCTGTGGCTGTTACCCACCAGATGCTGGATCAGAGGTTCATTCCGGGACAAGGCTTGGGCAAAAACAACCAGGGGATTCCCACCCCAATTGCTGTTACACCAAAAACCTCATGCTCAGGACTAGGTTATGATTCAAATTTTTCTTAAGGGCCATTGCTCCTCCTGCACTCCAGGCAGATAAAATCACCTGGAAGTCAGATTCCCCTGTCTGGATCGACCAATGGCCCCTCCCACAACATAAACTTTCAGCGGCCATGCAGTTAGTGCAGGAACAATTAGATGCTGGCCACATTGAACCCTCCACCTCCCCTTGGAAAACACCCATTTTTGTGATACAAAAGAAAGGGGGTAGATGGAGACTGCTCCAGGACCTCAGAGAAATTAACAAGACTATGGTCCCAATGGGAGCTCTCCGGCCTGGTCTCCCCTCCCCCATAGCAGTACCTAAGGGTTACAACAAGATGGTTATTGATTTAAAAGATTGTTTTTTCTGTATTCCCTTACATCCAGAAGATAGTAAGCGCTTTGCCTTTAGCTTCCCCATTGTTAATTGCATTGGGCCATCTCCACAATTTGAGTGGAGGGTCCTGCCTCAGGGGATGGCCAATAGTCCCACCCTTTGTCAAAAATTTGTGGCACAGGCCATCGACCCTTTTCGCCTTAACTATCCTGAGTTGTATATCATCCACTATATGGACGACATCCTTTTGGCCGGCCCTGATGAGACCACCTTACTCAGGGTTGGCCAGGAGTTGGTAACTGCCCTTCAAGACCTTGGGTTGCAGATTGCTCCCGAGAAGGTCCAGCTACAGCCCCCATACTTATTCCTGGGCTTTGAACTTCACCCCTCTAAGGTCCTCTCTCAAAAAATTAAACTCAGAAAAGATTTCTTACAAACACTCAATGATTTTCAACGCCTTTTGGGGGACATAAATTGGTTACGCTGTAGAGAGCTGCGACGTGTCGCGCCCTAAAGATGGCGCTGGTTTCCGCCTTCCACCAGCCCGATGGTGAGTGCTCTCGGTGGTAAACAAGTCCATATTTGGCTAAGACCGCTGATCTGGCTTGCTTCCGCATACGTGGGCCTCTAAGATAGCACCACGTGGCTTTACTTGATTGGCTGTTCATATAGTATTTAGCCTGTGGGTTGGGTCTGCCCGGGCATTCGGAAGACTGTTTTCAAGGGACCTGAATAAACTGCTGGAGAAGAGCTTTTGTGAGTTGCGTCATCCTTGCTGGTCGAGGGGGATGCGACATTACGCCCCTATTTAAAATTAACAACTGGAGAGCTCAAGCTTCTATTTGACATTCTTCAAGGAGACTCTGACCCCTCCTCCCCCCGCACCTTAACCCCTGAAGCCACTTCCGCCCTTAAGCTCGTGGAAAAAGCCATTCAACAACAGACTGTTACCTATTATTCTCCAATCTCCTCCTTATGGCTATTGGTCCTTCCCACTGTGTTTGCCCCCACAGGACTGTTGTGGCAGACTAAACCTTTATATTGGCTTCATTTGTCCACCACCCCTCCTAAAATACTACCTGTCTACCCCTCCTTAGTGACACAAATTATAAGGATGGGAAGAGAAAATTCCCTGAGACTCTTTGGTAAAGACCCTGACCTTATCATCGTCCCCTATGAGGGCACCCAAGTCCGATGGTTACTTCAGACTTCAGACAAATGGGCCGTTAGCTGTATTTCATTTCAGGGAAAGATAGACAACCACTATCCCTCCGATAAGCTCATGCAGTTTCTTGAACATCAAGTGGTGGTCTTCCCTAAAGCGACAAAGAACTCCCCCATTCCTCAAGCGCCACTGATCTTTACAGATGGGTCCTCCTCTGGGGTCACAGCCTTTAGCATAGGTGGACAGGTCTCTAGATTTCAGACCAAATTTTCCTCAGCACAGTTGGTGGAATTGGTTGCTGTTATTCAGGTATTTAAGACTTTCCCAGATTGTGCTTTTAATCTTTTCACTGATAGTGCATATGTGGCTCAATCTGTGCCTTTGTTAGAGACCGTTCCCTTTATACGGCCATCTACCAATGCCTCCCCCCTCTTTGCTGAGCTTCAAAAGATTATTCTAGCTAGATCCCACCCATTCTTTGTGGGTCACATACATGCCCACTCTGGTCTTCCTGGACCTCTGAGAGAGGAAAATGACCTCGTTGACAGGGCTACTGGAGGGTCTCCATCCAGCCTGGTGACCTTGGCCCTACCCTTTGACCCTATACAACAAGCACAAATGGCCCACCAATTACATCATCTCAACGCCCAGACCCTCCAACAGATGTTCTCTATTACCCGGGAACAGGCACACCAGATAGTGCGTCAGTGTCAAGGATGTCTCACCCTCCTACCCGAGTTACATGTGGGGGTAAATCCTTGTGGCCTCACTCCAGGAGAAATATGCAAATGGATGTTACTCACTTTGCCCCTTTTGGCAAGCTTAAATATATACATGTTTCTATTGATACTTTTAGTGGCTTTCTCTGCGCTTCACTTCAAACTAGTGAAGCTACCAAAAATGTTATTAATCATATGATTTCTTGCCTTGCCTTTATGCCCATACCTAAAATGCTCAAGACTGACAATGGCCCTGGGTATACCAGCGCCTCCTTCAAGCAGTTTGTGCCCAGCTTAATACTAAACATGTCACTGGTATCCCATATAACCCCCAAGGACAGGGCATTGTAGAAAGGGCACATCAGACCTTAAAAAATATGCTCTTAAAATTACAACATTCAGGGGGCATCTTATACCCCCAAAAGGGAAATCATAAAACTTTATTAAGTCATGCACTGTTCGTTCTCAATTTTTTAACCTTTGATGAAAGAGGAAAGTCTGCAGCAGACAGATTCTGGCACCCCACTACAGCAGACTCCTATGCCAAAGCCATGTGGAAAGATCCATTAACACACAAATGGAATGGTCCTGACCCAGTCCTCATCTGGGGGAAAGGACATGCATGCATATATGATTCCAAGGAACAAAATGTCAGATGGCTGCCAGAGAGACTGGTAAAAGTAGCTAACTCCACCCCAGGGGCACTAGCTAACTCCACCCCAGGGGCACCCCCTGAGAATGGTCCTTAACTGTGCTTCCTTTCAGAAAAATGCATTCAGTCACCTTGCTCCTCATGTTCACGCTCTGGATTTACCTGCCTGTGAGTACCACCCCCCAACGCTCCCCATACCAGATTTATAATTTTACTTGGGTCATAATCAACCAAGCGGGAGACATTGTTATTTCCAGCTCCTTGCTTGGAGTCCGGCCTTCATGGCCCCCTCTAGAGGTAGACCTTTGTGCCCTTGCCTTGGCAGCTTCTCCTTATTGGGGTACTCCCGCTTATTATTGGCCCCAATCCTCAGCCCGCGAGGATTATGATTACTCCACTGACCCCGGATGCAGTAATACTGTCCGCAGAACAGCCCTTGCACTTAATACAGGGGGGATATATGTGTGTCCTGGACCCACCCATAGAGACCGGTCCTTAAATTATCAGTGTGGATTTGATGCTGACTATTTTTGTGCATCCTGGGGATATGAGACCACTGGAGACACCTATTGGAAACCTTCCTCATCTTGGGACTTTATTACTGTGAGACGTAAGTTTCCAGTTAAGTGGCTTTATGGTCCCAACGAACAACCCCTTAATTCTGACTGCAGTCCTTCTAGCAAGCTTAAAGGATGGTGTAATCCCCTGGTTATTAACTTTACCCAAAAGGCTAAGAACCAGGACTGGACCCAGCGTGATCTCCAATGGGGACTTCGCCTTTATAAAACGGGCTCAGACCCAGGACTCACCTTTATAATAAAGCTTCTTAAGACCATCCCAATAAAAATATTGCCGCTGTAGGTCCCAATCCTGTTTTACAACAACCTTCAAAGCCTCTCAATCCAGCCCCCAAAGCCTCCAAACCCACGGTCACCGCCCCTGGTGCCTTGCCCTCATCCTCTCCCTTGATACCTTTGATTACCATGTTTCAGCCCACTGTTCCTAAAGGCCCTCTTGGTTCTGCTGACCTCCTTGTTTCCTTGGTAAATGCTTCTCTTGAAGCTATCCACAACACCAGCAATCCTAATTATCAAGAATGCTGGATTTGTTTTTCACCTAATCCTCCCTTCTAAGAGGGAATAGCTGTCCTCTCCCCTCCCACCTTTACCAATGATAGTAACAGACTCCTTGGGAGTTCTTCACCTGAAGGAGGTCTTACCCTTAGCTCCATTTCAGGAATAGGCCTCTGCCTCCTAGGACCCTCCATGCTCCCCCCTAGGGACTTGATTCCGGTGTGCAATCAGACACTGATCCTTAATGACACCTTTCAATTCACCCTGGCACCCAACGGTACATATTTCGCTTGTGCTTCTGGCTTGACTCCTCATATACACATTCCCACCTTTTTATCTTCCAGAGATTACTTTGTAGTTGTTACCATTCTCCCACATTTTCTCATTCATGACCCAGAATCCTTCCTCACCTTCATAGATCGAAGACCCTCTCTGAGAATCAAGAGAGAACCCCTGACTGACCTCACCTTGTCTGTTGTACTAGGAATCAGTTTTATCGGAGCAGGCACAGGTATCACTTCCTTGGTGACTTCCAATAATCACTGTGCTCATCTCCAATCCCTCATAGACAAAGACTTAAATAATTTGAGGGAAGGAATACAAGACCTTAAGGATTCTGTGGCTTCTCTTTCTGAGGTAGTGTTACAGAACAGGAGAGGACTTGACCTTGTCTTCCTTAAGGAAGGGGTCTCTGCGTGGCTCTCAGAGAAGAATGTTGCTTTTACTCTGATAAGACAGGCCTTGTTCAAAATAGTCTGGACAAGGTCAAAAAGAGTTTAGAAGAAAGAAAAAGAGCCAGAGAACAACAAGAGTCATGGTATCAAAATTGGTTCTCTACCTCTCCTTGGCTCACCACCCTGTTGCCTAGTTTACGACCCCTTGTTGGCATTTTCTTGCTTCTCTCGTTTGGCCCTTGGGCTTTTAACCATCTCACAAGTTTTGTTAAGAACCAGGTTGATTCTGCCATCAAGAAGCCAGTTGAACCAGGTTGATTCTGCCATCAAGAAGCCGGTTGAAATTCATTACCATCAACTAAAGGCTAAAGAAGATCCTGAAGTGATTCTGCCAGAGACTGGCACAGCTGCCAGCCACCCTGCCTCCCCCTACAGCCAAACCTTAGACTTCCACACCCTCAAGAAGGATTCATGGTATGCCTGGCTCTGCCCTCGCTTCTCTCGCTAGGGAGCCTGGCCTCTTGATCACCCCAACAAAAAATTGGCCTTTTTCCTAAACTAAAACCTGCCTTTGATATGGCCCTCTATATCGGGAAGTCTTCCTTTATGACAATATTACACCCCAGCTGACAAATGGCTGATAACCTGGGCATTCACAAAGGGATTAGGACGGCTGTGAGTTAGCCCAATGACAGGATTATTGTAGGTCCACTTCCCAGGGGCCTACCCAATGCAGCCGAAAAGGAGTGCGTGGTGTTGGGAGTGGGTGCAGCCTACATAGCCTAAGACAGAGCCCTCACCCTTCTTTCACCCACCTCGGGGTTCCTTAACATTGCCTGTCATCATCAGCCTAAAGCCTTTGACTATCGGCGTGACTCGCCTCACACCAATGTTTTGGGGTTGTGAACTTGTCCGAGACCTCCCACGATTAGACCTCCAAAATTCTAAATTCACGTAGTTGGGATTGATCACAAGATGCCCTCTCCATCTAAACAGAGAAGGGGGAGATGTCAGAAGCCAAGACCCTCACCTCTCACCCTCACCCCCTACCTCTCCCCACCTGCACAATGTCCCCTGCAGCTTCATACTGCCTGGCAACCGCAAAGTTCCAGGTTGGCAGTTACAGATTGATTCAAAGCAGTGTACCGTGTCTTCTGAAGAAAAATGGGTTGGCAGTTACAGATTGATTCAAAGCAGTGTACCATGCCTTCTGAGAAAAATGGGTAGATCATACAATGTCCAGGGCACAGGCCAAGAATATTCTGTACTTTCCTACCACCTGGCCCCTCTCACCATCTCCCCTTGTAAAACATATTATAAAAAAGTGCTTTGCGCTCAAATACACGGCTCTTGACAAGCAATTGCTTCCTTGAGTCCTTTCCCTCTCTCGTCCGTTCTTTTTTCAGGTTGTGGTCCTCCTCGCCCCCACGAATTACTAGGACCCGCAGGTCGGGTCAGGAGGGGATTGTGATTGAGATGTAACTTGAAGAAATAAAAAATAAATTATTTAAAAAAAGAATGAGAAATTAACTTAAGGAATCTTAAAGAGAAAATTTCTATATCCATCACATGAAAATTAAAGTCAACCCTGCTCTCCACTGTGGAGAGTTCTAAAGCCCATACTCTGGGCATCAGGGTTTTCCTTCTTTGGGCTCCTTTCCCAGGCTCATTGGTTTATTCTTAAAGTCCTGAATTTCACATTGGCACCTTGTCACATTTTGGAATTTTCATAAGCATACAAATCATTCCTTCAATTCTTTACCAGTACCTTGGCAATTACAGAGTTCGTGGCTGTTGTAACCTCACTTTAGACCTTTTTTTCATTCTCCCTTGGAACAAATGCACACTAGCAAAATCTAGCTGCCTCTGCATGACAGAACACTGTTAGAAAGGAAGCCTGACTCAGTCTCCTTCCCATATCATGGATCAAAGGACGTGATTCCAAATCAAATGTGCTTTCTTTGTCCAAATTCTCCTTTATTACAATGACTTCATTCTTTTGATAGCTCAAAGCAAGTATTGCTTGAAAGCAGTTTCTATAAATCTGCCTTTAGTAACATGGAGAGAAGGAGGTAAGGGGCTGTGCTAGTTCGCTTTCAGCATTGTAACAAGACATCTGAGATAGTCACCTTAGAAACTGATACAATAGCTAGTGGTTGGTTTCACAGCTTTCAGTACAAGTTGGTTGGCCCTATTGCTTTGAGCCTGTGGTAGGGGGGGATGCATGACAGAGCAAAGCTCTTCACCTCACGGTCGCCAGGGAACACAGAGAGTAATGGGTAGGAGTTTGTGTCTCCAAATCCCCTACAAAGGCACACTCCAAAGACCTCACTCTCCTAGAAAGTTCTAACTCTCACTACCAGCACAGTCTGGTGACTAAGCCTTTAGAAATTTGGCCTTTGTGTATTGTGATTGAGATGTAACTTGAAGAAATAAAAAATAAATTATTAAAAAAAAAAAGAAATTTGACCTTTGGGACACCTTCAGAGTCTGGAGTCAGTGTTTAGTTGTCCAGAGTGTCCATAGTTCTGGACTGTGAGCACTCCAAGGGAATGAGTGTTTCCACTCTTTCCATGGGATAGGGTGGCTGCTGTAGGCAAGAGATGGCCACTTCCCTTACTCCAGATGAGTGAGGCTCTGAATCCCTAGCAGGCTAGACTCTGGTTAAGCAGTTTCTCTGACAGAAAGCCTGCAAAGAAGGAGTGGTTACTTGTTTCCTTGCAAAGGAGAGGAGAATTTTATCCAGCATTCACCAAGAAAACTAAGTCAGACTCCTGGGATAAAACACACACACACACACACACACACACACACACACACACACACACACA
>CAJQZJ010034368.1:2379990-2409585 GCA_907164525.1 Lophiomys imhausi
ACACACACACACACACACACACACACACACACACACACACACACACACGATGCCTTCAATGGCTGGAGTTTCTCACTCTCATTTCTCTACATTGAGCATCTATGAGGTCACTGGTTCGGTTCCTGTAGGCTGTGGTTCTCTACATTCACCGGTTTCCTTTTCACATTCTGTTCTTGGGATCAAATGGTTGCTCTATAACCTCATTTTTCTCATAAATCTATAATAAAGTGCTGTCTGGAATGGACTATCTACCTTGCTTGTATACTACACATCACAAAATGTGTCAAGCATGTATCTGCTTTATTGTCATTTAAATACAGATTCTACAAGGCACCTTTACAACATTCTAACTGGAATGAATGAGATGGGCCATCCAAGAGATTGTCCTTTAAATATAGGCATTTGCCTACATTATTATAAAATGCTACAAAAAAATTAAGGAAAAGTTATGAGTCATTCGATTTATAAATTCTTGTGATCTCACTTATTTTATAATCCTTTTATATATGAATTATTTTATAGTGATTCAACAGAATCTTTTGTATTTTATATATCTTTCCTGCTTTAATGTGTCTGAGACCACACTGCATTCATGTTCCTATGGCCACAACCTGGCACACAATTCAGTGTTTATAAGGAATGTGTGTTGGAGCTATACCCCTCTTTTGTAAATTTATTTTTCCCTTGAGAGAGAAGGCAGGGACTGAAAAGGAACAGGTCAGCACACCCTTCAACTGCACAATACTGGAGTAGTGAAGTCAAGGTTTTAAAGAGTGCTGACTACACATTCGACTTGCTTCTGCTTCTCCCCATGGGTGCTCCGGCAATGATAGGCAATTCCCCTTCTCATCATTTTGATATTGATGATATTTCCAACTTTGCTTTGCTTCTCATACCAAAAGGTAAATAGAATATAAAGAGTGGTGCAGATAGAAATGTGATAGAAAAACATAATGGATGAAGAAGGGAGAAAGAAAGCTGAGAACAGAACAGAGAGAGGACAGGTGGGTAGATATTCGCATCATGCAACTTTGATGCTGCTGGGAAACAGTGGTCAGTTGTCAGACTGGAGAGTGGCTCACATGCAAGCTGAGGTGACAGGCAATATCAGATGGCTGCTAGGAAAGTCTACAAAGTAGTGGAGAAGTAAAGCACTGCCATCTTCACAGCACCCCAGTAGAAGCCTGTGCTGGGGTGGTTCTTGAAGGCTGGAGAACAGAGTGGTGATGGTTCAAGCAAGGTAGTTACACAGGTGTGAATCATGTCATTTTGGGTGTAGGGTGCATGTTAATAAGTTTATTATTTTTGAAATACTGACTCTAATTCTCTAATTTCTTAAAAGGTGTACTCAGATTTATCATTCTCTGTTGGGGTTTTGCTGTTCTGGAAGGGAGCAGGAACATGGAAAGCTTAAGTGAGAGCCCTGCATTCAGTTGCTGGACTTGGATGCATGAAACATTTTCACCTCAGACATTTAAGCAGTGACCCTGAAATGAGGCCAAATTCCAGCACAAATGTCAGCACAGAGAAATGCCAGGCATTTCGTGAAAATTTTGCTTATGAATTTTACATGTGAAGATCACGTTCTCTGGTCTTTTAAAATGTTCCCTCTCACCTTTATTTGCCATAATGTTTAATATTTCAAAGACATTCTAGTCATTTGTTAGTCAAATTCAAAGAAACCTTATGAATATTGATTACTGAAATGTTATCAAGTTACCAATATTAAAGTGTTTTCTAAAGCTAAACCTGTAGCATTTAACAGAATACCCAAATGTGATCTCTGGGCTCTTTATCACACACTTTCCTGTGAAATGTGAAATAAGTATTTCAATACTCTTTTAATAAGAGAATTATTAATCAGGTGATTTGAGTAATGATTTGAACTGAAAACATTTAGATTCTAAAAATTCTCTAAAGCTGAAAGACGTATCAAAATAGAAAGAACTTTGCAAACTCTTATTCAGGTTTAAAGCAAAATTTTGCAGTTGAAAGCTACTTTAATTAGGTTAATTGTAATTAGTTAAATAGAATTTGGTGTTCCATTATGTAAAAATTAAATAAATAAATAAATAAAAGAAAAAGAAGATGCATGCTATTTCTTTTCATGTCCCTTCCTCTGCCCCTTCTAAAGTATGAAGAGAAAAAGAGTATTGTTTTAAAGTATGGATTGTTACTGAATATGCAAAACTATTAACTCTGTTAATTTCCATCATTAGAGCTCTAATTTAAATACTTTCATCTAAATCAAAAAATCTTATTATCACATAAAAGAAAAAAAAAGCATTTACCAAACAACAACAAAAACCAAAGGAGACCAACAAAAACCCATCAACTTTAAAAAGACCTTAGCCATAATGATGACGGACACTATGTTTATGAATTTCAGACAACACAGTAAATATTTTCATGTATTATCTATCTTCTTTAAAGATCATGCTGCTATCCTGATGCTTGAATTCAAGTTTGTCTGAACCCATCAACTACTTGGGAACACAGTGTAGGAGATGATGTTATTTATTCAGAATATTGGCTGTTCCACTTACAGGGCCCTATCCACAGCCCTGACTTTGGTCATGTTTGATAATCAGGTGGGCTTTGGAGAAAGGACCATGTCACGAGTGCATGTGCAGACAGAGGACTGTCAAGCCATCAGCAGGTTCTCCACGTTCTTGTGTTCTCTTTCCCTTGTGCCTGGCAGGGCACTTGGTGAGGCTGCTCCCACCAAATAGATGATATGCTTGGGTAACAGGCACTGTGCTGGGCTCCTGACAGTGTTACAAACGTCAGAAGTTGATGCACAATTTTATGCACCTGGAGAGCTGGGGTCACAGTTTGTTCTGCAAGGTGAAGCATTCCTCCTCTGATATGTACCGTGTGCATTGGTCTGCTTCTCTCTGCTTAATCCTCCTGCATGAGGAGAAATTTATTTATAATGTCAGGTTTTTTTTTTTCTGAGAATAAACTAAAACAAATCATAATTTCCTTCCCCACAAAACATTCTGTCTCAGCTATAAAATCCTCTGGTAAGCTCTGCAGATAGAGAGCATAATTAAATGAGCAAGGCATGAGAATTATATGCCCACTCTGGTTGGTTGCTGCACAAAGTGCATATCAAGTAGAAAAGCAAATACTTCTCAGAGATTATTTTCCATTATCCACTGTTAATAGCACACCTCTTGGTACCAGTTAAACCATTTAAACTTCCTCTGCAAGCACATTTTAAAACAGATTCTGTTGACAGGTGCAGTTCTACTTCTTCCTCTGTAGAATTCCATCTCTCCCACTCCTACTCCTTCCTTATAAATGGCACTTAAATCCACTGACACCCAGATGATTTTATTACAGAGTGATTCATCTAGTTTTTAATCTCTTGACCTTTTCAGGAATTAAGAATAAAAAATTATCACTTGCATTTACAGTTTTATACTTAAAGTGAGCAGCTTCCCAACAATGTAGTTGACAAAGAAAGGTTAAACCAACTCTTGTGCTAATTGTGAACTGCCTACACACCTGTGGGGGAGTGTAGTTTACCCAAGAGGATAGCTTTGTAGAGGTCACTGTACATTTCTTATATTGGAGATTTAGTCTATTTTGGCTCCATCCATGTCTATCAATTTGTTGTATTAAATTCTGCTTAAAAACAAGATAAAGATCTACAAATTTGTCATTTGCACATATTTTTGTGCACGGAAGTAACTTCCTGATGTTCTAACTGAGCACCCATTAGTCATCATTTACCAGACAGGTACCACATGTCACCACTGTCCAAGTGCTGGTCTGAAGTCAGGCAAGGAGCCAGTTCAGAAGCAAAGACATTGCTTTTGTGGTCACTGAAGCCATATTAAAAAAAAAAAAATGCCTGTATACAGACTAAATGGAAACTACAGGTACAGTGTAAGTGGATTTTGAATATTATGCTAGCCCCTTCCTTATGGTTGATACCTTGTTAAGGTTACTTGACACCACTGAGATATGGCTTATGCTTCCATACTAATTTTAGTGGGAATCTTTTTTTTAAATGAAGCCAATGACAAGTACAATCATAATGATACAGGACAGCTTAAATCAAGTTCCTCTTTGTGTTGTATTTATATTTCTTAGTGGCTACTATGTGATGTAGGACAATAAAAGTAAATTTAAAAGAATAAAAAATATTCTAAGAAATTCTACTATACCAATTAATAAATAAGTCAGCAGGCTCCAGATAATGGACCCACACCTGGGAGTGGGCATCACAAGTCGGACACAGGTAAAAACAAGTTAAGAGCACACCTCATTGGAGAGTTAGGGTGGGAGTGGATCTGAGAGAAGCTGGGGGCAGATACAGTGACAAAATTGCATGCATATATAAAATTCTGCAGTTAATAAAGATATTATATTAAGCAAAAGGTCATGACTTAGCATACCTCTTCTTTCATATAATACAGTATGAAATGGATTGTTGGAACTTCAGTGTGAATCCTCCTGTCACTTTGCTGTTTTGTCTGTTGCCTTAAAAAGAAAGAAAGAAAGAAAATCTCTAAAGAGCAGCATTATCCAACAGAACTTCCTGAAATGATGAAAGTGTTCCAGAATTCTGCACAGGACAATACATAGCCAGTAGCCATATGTGCCTAATGAGCATTTGAAATCTGGCTAGTGCTACCATGAGAGTGCATTTTAATTATATTTAACTTTAACTAACTTGCACATCCACATGTAGTGACTGATCAGAACATTTTAGAGTCAGATTTTGCCATGCATTGCTTATATTCTTTTGACCCACAGATCCTTGATGTTGGTGGAATTTTGGAGAGAGAGTATCTGATTTAAGCGTTCTGTTCTGTTCACCATTAGAGAGGTGATTCCTTACTTTGTTTTGAAAAGCTGTTACCATAATATCTTTCTGCACCTAATTTCTGCTGGCTTTTGTTCTTGTTAACCACAAAGTTGTTTTTGTAAATAGCAAAATAATTCAGGCCTCTCAATACTCCATTTAAAACTCTTTGAAGGTGATGTTAAAATGAACAATGACAAGCATTTCTACAAATCATCTAGAATAATGTTGCTTGCTCTTAGAATTTGCACCAAAGAAAAATAAAAAAAAAAGTAAAATGAGATTAGATCAAGTGTAGGAAGTAACAGACGTGATTGTTTCCACAGAAAGTTCAGTGATGATCTTTTGTTCTTTCTCCTTTGCTTTGGCCCTGAAGCCCTGAGGACAGAATCACTCCTGAGAGTAAAGCATACAGTTTGGTCCCTGAAGTTGTGTGTCACAAGAAGACTTTGGCTGAAGGGAATAAAAGGTATTTGTATGTACACATTTCAACATGATCACCCCTTTAGGAACTGTCCCACACACAGCACCGACTACAGTACTCTTCCTTGTTCCTCAAAGCGTTTCTCTTTTCATATCACTGGGAACTGCTAAGCTGTCTGCATGTTAGGACTGATAATCACTGAGTCCTCGTTGCCATGAGGGCTAGCAGAAATTCAGATGCTAGAGAGATCAGCGTTGTCAATAGTTCTGGAGTATGCCTTAGCAATTGCCACTGAGACACTGTCCTCCTTATCTGTTTGTCAAAGTCCTCTGCAGCTACAAAGGCTACTTTTGCAATTCAAAAACAAAATCCTCAGATATGTTAAAAAAATGTTTGCTTTAAGATTTAATCTATCCCTGGTCCCTGGGGAGAGAGAATTCATGAAGATATCCCATTTAGGGTTGTAAAGTCTCTTACACATGGCACATCGTCCAGTTGTGCTAAATACCACCCACTGCAAGACGAAGCTTCTCTGATGATGGTTGGGTGACACACTGGTTTATGGGTATGGTGATATGTCATTAGGGATTATTTCATACTCTGTTCTTTAGCAGAATAATAGTAGGAGGGAGGCCCGTGCTCTGTGCTTCAGCCTGAGACCATGTTAGAGTTCACAGGTCCTGATGCAGCCAGCGACCATATTGAGGTGAGTGGCCTGAGTTGCCACCTGAGGCCATGTGGATGTCCCTGACAAGGATGCCTCCAACGGCCTTATCTAGGTCCATGGTTCTACTGCAGCCAGGAGCTGTATCTGGGCTGTATGTGGTCTGGGCTGCCACCAAAAGCCATGTGGAGGCAGGCCCTTGATCCATGTTCCTGTTATGATGGATGCTCTTGCTGACTTCCAAGAGCAACTGGGCTACTTTTCCTGTGATATAGATGACTGCAGACTTACAGTTGAGAGTGGGGGACATGGAAGGCTACTGTCACAACCCTACCCGACCCAACCCGACACCCCCACCCAAAAAAAAAAAAAGGATGTAACAGCCTAAAGCCATTGAAGAAAATTCTTAAAAAGTGTGATGGGGATGCTGAAATGTAGCTCTCCACAATTGATAGTTTCTGGCAGGGATGTGGGAAGGGAAGTTCTGTCATGCAGTATTCACCAGTGAAGACTGTTTGGAGATGGGTTTAAGCAAATAGAGTGTCTTTATTAGCCAGCTGGCAACTACACTGGGTGCTCAGGATCTCGGTGTAGCACTGAGCCTTTTCTCAGGGTGAGTTTTTAAGCACAAAAATGTCTGGGTTAACATTCTTCAGTTAACAAGAACAGTTAGCCGGAAGCAGAACTACAGAAGCTAAAAAGCCAGGTTAATACATTTTGAGACTTTTCCAGAACTATATAGACTTTGATGGATTAGGTCTTTGCTTTAGTTTTGGCAGGTGGCACTGTTTATGTGGTGAATTTTAAAGTTTAAATGGTACTTCCATCATGGAGTCAGTTGTGCTAAGGTATGGGGCCTAGTAAGATCTGGGGTCATGTTACAGTTCTATTTCGGGAGCAGGCCACTGAGAGTTTGACCATGCTCCAGTGAGAACATAGATAACAAATTGGACTTGCTGTTTTCTTTTTCTTATTTTTTTATTCTTAGTTTTAGTTTTGCTTTTTTGGGGGAAAGACACAAAAGTGGGGCACAGACATGAAAGGACTGGGAAGCAAGTGTGATCAGGATGCATGATGAGACATTCCTAGTATTGAAAAAATAAATAGTAGGAGTTTGTCCCCTGAGTGATGCCTTATCTAGTCTCAGGTTCTCGGCCACTTTAAGTGTCAAGTATAAGCCCCAATTCCCAGGAATAGGAGGCCAATGCAAAGTGTCTTCTTGTTTTCTGTTTGTTTGCTAGGTGGGCTTTTTGATTCATTACGGCATTTTATGCCTTATTGGCTTTTTTTTGGGGGGGGGCTGTTGTTGTTGTTTGGGTTTGGGTTTTTTTTTTGTTTTGTTTTGTTTTTTTGAGAGAGACAGAACATAAAGTTGTGTGGGTAACTCACCAAACCACAAGAACATATCCTCATCTATGTTCATAGCAGCCTTATTTTTAATAGCTAGAAACTGAAAATAACCCAGATGACCCTCAACCGATGAACGAATAAAAAAAAATTGTGCTACATTTACACAATGGAATACTATTCAGCTATCAGAAACAAGGAAATCATTCACTTGGCTGCAAATTGCATGATTCATTACAACAAATAACTGAGATAATTAAGTTATAAGCTTTTAGAAAACTGTTTATTCAGTCTCATGGTCTATGGAGCTGTTGGTTTGGATCTATGGTGTGCCAGCACCTAATGGTGGTAACACAAAAACTTTGGCCAGAAAGTAAAGGGGACAATAGAGGGATGGGGTTCTATAAACCCTTTTGAGGACCTGCCCTGCCCCCCAAAGCTCTAAAGATCCCTCACTGCCCTACATCTCTTATCACTGCACTACATCTTTTAAAGGTACCATTTATGTCCACCAATGAACATCTTTAACACATAGGCTTTTGGGGACATTCAAGAAACTCAAGAACTAAACCATACATAGTATGTTGCTAAACTTGTTGTAAGTCATTATTAAAGTATTGTCAGTCTTTTACTGTGCCTAATTTATTTATAGGTTAAGCTGTACCTTAGGTATGTATAGGAAAAACACTTGGCATTTATATTTCAGCACTCAGCAGTTTCAAGCATCCACTGGGGGCTGTGAAATATCTTTCCTGTTGATCGGAAAAACTGTAGGTCCATTTTGAACACTGCAAACACACATAGAACAAAAGCCTCACAGAACAAGAGCAATATCCACTGAGACATTTCATGAAGCCCATATTTAGAAGGAAAATTGAACGAAACTCATCAGATCTAGACATGAGGATGCTGGAAGTAAACTAAAGGTCTATGCCAGTCAATCAGCTCCTTTTCTGTCAGACTGTGAAAGCTTTTGCACGAGCTCCCGAGCTGCATATCAAATGCAGACTTGTCTCCGTGTATCAGAGAAGGGGACTTGATGAACAATTTTGAGAACTGTGCAGTAAATATTCCATCCTCCAGATTTAGGAAACAAACTTGATGGCATACATTTTTAAGGACATGTATATAATTTTAATTTTAGATCTTTATTGTTCATGCAGTAAAGTACACATTTCTGATTTTGCATCTTTTCAAATAAAAACGAATGTATTAGCTTTAACAGTCCAAAAGGAAACTAAGTCGGTTTCTCTAAATGTGAAGAAGTAGAAATACGTGAGCTTTCAGGGATTATTTTAAAGCCCAGCATAATGCTCAATTTCAGAGAATCAAAAATGCCTGATGAATGTCTTTCACATCTAGTGAACTGCAGTACTGCCCTATTTGCATTTTGGATTAGAGATGGGAAACAGAGATCTTCTAGAATATATTAAGAACCAAGAATAAAATGTCTTGTATTTGTGGTTCCAAGCCCCCTTCTTGCTCCGCTTGACACAACGAAGGCATTATCATAATGATATAACATCATTGACTCAAATAAACAGTGATTTAATTGCCTAAATAGACTGAGAAGTAAAAGCAGCTTTATTCCAAAACCCATGTTCTTTGAGGTTTTCTCTTATTATTATTTTGAAATAATGTAATGGTTTAAAAATTACAGAAAATCAAAATCACAGAAATTTCAAAAAATGCTCATTCTTACTTTTGTGAATTGCCAAATGATTCCAGATACATAACCACAGTCTTGATTAAAGAGCATGCCTGAACTCCATCCCTTCATTGCCTTGAAATAAGCTTCTTGGCAATAAACATTATGCAAATGTAGACAATGAAGGAAAACCACTTCTGAAAACTGCTAAATGCATTTATATAAACACCTATTGAATGAAGGAATGTGATTTTTTTTTAATTTCACTAAATGATTTCTGCCTAGAAAATTAAAAAGCCAGGATGCCATTGACTATTGATTGTAATCCAAAATACACCAGTTGGCAAGTCGCATTTTGTGCATATTTGTTCAGATTATAATTAATAATTCACTGAAATGCTTAAATACACTTTGGGATTCACCTTCCTTTTAAAAATGTTCACAATTCTAGACACTAAGTTCACTCTACCCACTTCCCTAGTCAGTCAGCCTCAGCACACCCCGTCCATTTCCATCAAGGTGAGGCCTCCCCTTCAGAGTAGTACTTCTCAAGGGCAAGACTGCAGTAGTCTTCCCTCTGTTGACCTCTCAAATCATGAAGCAGTTGCTTCACCCATAACTTTGGGCACTAATACCTTCAGCTCCCTCATTTTGCACTCCTGGCTACCAGGGTCATGCCTTCTTTTTGGGTGAGAACTATACTAAAGAAAGCCCTCTTTCTGAAATACACAGTCTCTCTTTCTGACGCTACAGAAACTCCTATGCCTCTAAGATGCCCTGAAGACATTTCCATGTTGTCACAGGGAAAGAAAAACTCCTGTGGGATCCAGGAAGATAAATAAAATACCAGACATGAAGAGATAGACTTTTCAGGAACCCATCAACTTTTAAAAATTTGTCAAATAAATGTATTAAAATGTAAAAAACTTAATAGAAAGTTATGGGGAAAATAATTATAAATAAAGTGTTCAATACAGCAAAAGAC
Organism: Lophiomys imhausi; assembly: GCA_907164525.1. Lineage (NCBI taxonomy): Eukaryota > Metazoa > Chordata > Mammalia > Rodentia > Muridae > Lophiomys > Lophiomys imhausi. The sequence continues at coordinate 2,389,878 of CAJQZJ010034368.1, forward strand.
ATCTGGGTTATTTCCAGTTTCTAGCTACTACAAATAAGGCTGCTATTAACATAGATGAGGAAACATTCTTGTGGTTTGGTGAGGAATCATTTGGATGTATACCCAGAAGTGGTATGGCTGGGTCTTGAGGTACAGCTATTCTAAGTTTTCTAAGATATCACCACACTGATTTCCATAGTGGTTGCACAAGCCTGCACTCCCACCAGCAATGGTGGAGAATTCCCTTTTCTCCACAACCTCACCAGCATGTGCTGTCATTTCAGTTTTTGATCTTAGTCATTCTGACAGGTGTGAGATGGAATCTCAGAGTTGTCTTGAGTTGCATTTCTATGATGATTAAGGATGCTGAGCATTTCTTCAAGTGTCTCTCAGCCCTTAGGGATTCCTCCTTTATGAATTCTCTGTTTAGCTCTGTTCCCGATTTGTTGATTGAATTATTTGGTTTCTTGGCATTTAATTTCTTGAGTTCTTTGTAAATTTTGGATATTAGCCCTCTGTCAGATATGGGGTTGGTGAAGATCTTTTCCCAATCTGTAGGTTGCCATTTTGTTTGAATGACAGTATCTTTTGCCTTACAGAAGCTTTTCAGTTTCATGAGGTCCCATTTATTGATTGTTGATCTTAGAGCCTTAGCTGTTGGTGTTCTGTTCAGGATGTTGTCACCTGTGCCGATGAGTTTGAGACTTTTCCCTACTTTCTGTTCTAATAGATTTAGTGTGTCAGGCCTTATGTTAAGATCTTTGATCCACTTGGACTTAAGTTTTGTAATATTCCTATCTAATATAGTGTGAACACAAAGGTTTAAGTTTTATGATCCTGCTTACAGAACGTAGATTTCAAATTTCACATTTTCATAATAATAATTTATCAGTTTTTGATGTAATGAAACATTGGAACAATGACAAAATATTACAGGAAGTTGTTTCTGTTTTTTTTTCTCTAATTTGGTTTCTATCCAACTATGTTAGGTGATAGTATATGGAGAATATAATGCATACATTTGAAGTTCAGATTAATGAATTTTGACACTTGGTACACCACAACCAAGACAGATGACTCTCCTCTGCCCTTCTGTGGTAAAAATTCCAATGTTTTGGAATGTAGATAAGCAGTGAGCTTTCTGTCATTAGGGTTAAATTGCACAGCACAGAATTTCCCAGATTGAAACCATAAAGTATATACTCATTTGTGCTTTCTTCCTTTCTCTCAATATCATGTTTTAAGGAGATTCTGTGTGGCTGGATAGATGTGCCTAGCACTCACCTCTTATTACAAAGGAAGAACAAAGTAAATAACTGCATTTTAAGAATTGTGACTTTAGAAGAACACTCACTGCAAACCAGCAGGAGAGAGACCGGAACTCATAAGATTGAGAGAGAGAGAGAGAGAAAAAAGCTGCCTGTCTCCTATCCCCACACGCAGGGAAGTGGTCTCTCATCTGCAGGGTTGAAGGAGAAAGATTTCCAGCAAACACAGATAGTCTGGATCCTGGCACCCTTACCTACTGAAAACTTCCATAGTTGTCAAAGGCTTACAGGCCGCGTAGAAAAATAACCTGAAATCTGTACTGTAGCTTAACTATGAAAAAATTGTTTACTTTCTCCCAGAGATGCCGTCAGGGTGCTATAACCAGAACCATCTTGAGAAGGGAGGTGCCAAGGGTCAGAATCCCTCAAATCCCATCTCTGAGCTCAACAAACACTTCAGGGCACTATCTCAGCAGGCAGCTGTCCCAACAACCCATTCTGGCCTTCAGAATGGGTCTGAATAAATCCTATTGTTTATCCTGGGCTGTAGGAAAGAGGGAGTAATGTGGAGAAAAATGGAAGGTTCTGCCACAGAGAACCAGCAGATCAGGGTGCCTACCCAGACTAAACACAGAGCTCCATGGGAGAAAATGTCTATCCAGAATACACTGGGATAGCAGCCAAGCCTAAAAGGAAATTGTTGATAGTGTGTTTTCATGCCACTTAGAAATTATCTTAAAATGAATTGAATATCTAATATTTTTTATCAAACCTAGGGAAAATGGAATTTTATACTGTACATTTTCCAGCTATATATAGAATAAAATTATTTCCAGATGAAAAAAATCCTCACCAAGATGAATATGAAATTAGAAATTTTTAATAATTTATTTTTTATTTCTTCAAGTTACATCTCAATCACAATCCCCTCACTACTCCCCCTTCCAGTCCCACCCTTCCACTCTCTTCCCTCTCAACACCCCCATCCTCTTCCCTTTTTTTTTTTAGTTAAAGGTATATCTTTTTCCCCCCAACAGCTCCTCTTTTCAGTCCAACAAATGGTTCTTTCTCTTATAACAATAAATACAATACAAAACAACAGAAATAAATAGGCCACAATTATGAGGGTTATATGACTTAGCATACATTCCCAATGTCCAGTCCATATGTATTTGGCACCTGACTTTAACATTCTACTATCTAACCATCACCATGAGTTTAAAGTTCAATATCTAACTCAGCTTTCATACTAACTTGCCTCACAATTTTAAAAACATCTTCTTAGATCCAGAACACCCTCTTGATTCCTAAACAACTCAAAATTTAACTATGAGACTCTAGCTATCTATTCTTCAACCACCTCAGAGACCTGAGAGGGATAAATATATATGATTATATATATAGGAAGTGCAGGTCCCACAGCTTCTAAAACTAAGAAAATTTTTTTAAAGTTTTGTTAAATCAAGTTAAATTAATCTCAGTCTCAGTCCCCTCTTACCTCCCTCCCACCTTCTATTCCTTCTCCCATCTATCCTTCCCCTCCAGTGTTGAAGGCCCACATATCAGCCCCCTCAGTTCATCAGTCACATAAGGGCTAAGAGCTTCTTCTTGCTCCGGGGCCTGACATGGCAGCTCAGCTAAGGTAAAGTGTCCTACTAATAGGTAATAAAGTCCACCACTGGGACTGCCCCCCCCCCCACTAAGAGATTTGTATGACGACAAAGTTGCCTATAATCTATATTTATATAGAGGGGTCTAAGTCTAGTCTAAGCTTTTTTCTTTTTCCTTTCATTTCTTTCTTTCTTTCTTTCTTTCTTTCTTTCTTTTTTTTTTGTTGTTGTTGTTGTTAGCATTTCAGTGTCTGTAAGCCTTAGGGAACTAGATTGGTTGATTCTTTTGATCTTCATGTGTTGATCTTGACCCCTCCGGGTTTTTCTATTGCTCCTACCTCTCTTATATAGGGCTCCCAGAGTTCCACCTAATGTTTGACTGTGTGTCTCAGCCTTTGCTTTGTTCTGTTGCTGAACAGCATTTCTCATAGAATAGTTATGCTAGGTTCCTGTTCCATTGGGTCTGTGGGTTGTAGGATCGTTATCCTGTACTACATGTATAAACTCCAGTTATGAGTAAATACATGCCAGGTGTATCTTTCTGGGTCTGGGTTACCTCACTCAGGATAAGCTTTTCTAGTTCCATCCATTTGGTTGCAAATTGCATTATTTCCTTTTTACTGATAATTGAATAGTATTCCATTGTAGTCTGGCCATATCTCAGAAAATCACTCATAGGAATATATCCAAAAGATTCCTCACCAAACCTCAAGGACCTCGGCTCAACTATGTTCATAGCAGCTTTATTTATAATAGCTAGAAGCTGGAAACAACCCAGATGCTCTTCAAACAAAGAATGACTAAGAAATTTTATTGTTGTTTTGGTGGTATTTTTGTGGTTTTGTTGTTGTTGGTTTTTTTTGAGTTTTTTTTTTGTTTCGTTTTGTTTTGTTTTGTTTTGTTTTGTTTTTTGAGACAGCATTTGTCTGTGTAGCCTTGATTGTCCTGGACTTGCTTTGTAGATCAGGTTGCCATTGAACTCATAGAGATCCTTCTGCCTCTGCCTCCCTGAGTGCTGGGAGTAAGGCATGTGCCACCATGCCCACCCAAATAACAAATTCTTAATAAAGAAAATTATCTATTGATTATTCTCCACTAAGATATTTACAAAGGTAATTTTATTCTTTGTTTGAACAATTGATGTATCCTTAGAACTCAGGGATGTATTAGGAACTGCAACAGATTTTATTAGACAGAAATGTCTTGTTAATGTTGGCTATTTAACTATTTCAACCCAAATCACATCTATACCCTACAGTTTGAGGATTTTTGTGTATGGAAATTCTATTTTAGCACAAATTTTATTTAAAAATTATTTACGAGATAGTTTGAGACTATCTTCACAAACAAGTGATTTCCGCTTGAATGGTGGTATGTTAATTCACTTTAAATTGACTAAGTCATCCAGACACTAGATGTTTGCTTGTGTTTCAGTTTTCACCAGAAGAGGAAAGGATGTGTTGCAGTATTCAAATGTCACCATCATTTTTCAATTCATCGCTGTTCTGTGGAAAGGGAAACAACAAAGCAGCTGTATACTCACTCCACATCCAGCAGAGAATTTGATAACTCCTGGAGTACACAGGATTTGATGTATCACTGTCAAACACAGTCGCCCCATGTTGTGAGGCAGGCTTTTCATTTTTTAATATTCCACTTTGGAATACTAAAAGGTTGAAGTACGTACAATATGCAAGCATTTCCGTTTGCAAGTCACACTGAGACAGAAAAGCCATGATGGGATCTGTTTAAGCCTCATGACTCTCGTAGTTGAGCTCAGCTCATCCACTCAGGCTATCATCAGTATTAATAAAAGAATCAGGATGTACTAACAATGCAGGCTTCCAAACACAGCATCTCCCTCTAAGCAGTGAGAAAATGCAGCTGACCTTTCACCTTTGAAAGTGGCACCTCTCTGGCTTATTGTTTAGACTACACAACATGACACTGGTCTTGTATACAAGGAGTAAGATCACACATGTTGAAAGCATCTGCTGCCCTGGGCCAGGAGCACTGTGGAAACACTGTGCCACAAACACCCTGACAGCCATAACTTCAGGGTGACCAGAACAAGGCTGGACTATTTGTAACAGCCAAGCACAAAGACCAACTGAAGACTGATAAGCAAGGGAGTATAGCATTCTCTGTAACTATCATTATTTGTGCTTTCTAACTTTATTTCATAAACCTTGTATATAGAATGGAAATACCATGTGACCTATCTATATGTACATGTATTTTATGTTTATATCAAGTTAAGTATAACTGTTACCAATAATTTTCATTTCTTCATGGTAAAACTTTAAAAAAAATTCCAGTTTTTGAGAGTTTCAGTATCTTGTTATTTGTTATCATTATCTCTAGTCATTCTGTTGCACAAAAGCATGGAGCAACTTGTTGCCCGTGTCTGTCTGTGAGGACCTCCAAATTAACCTTTCACCTCTTCCCACTACCAACATGCTCCCTGGCCTCTGGAGCCCACCATTTGTCTCTCAACTGTCTGTAATTCCAATGTGTTTAGATTCCATATACGAATGAGATCATGTGGTTTGATTCTGCCCATGCCTACCTTATTCCCCTTAATTAAATGCTCTCCTGTTCCATCTGTATTGCCACAGCTTAAAGGACAGAATCCTTTACAAATAAGCCCAGTTCCATTCTATCTGCAGGTATAATTTTGATCAGAATTAGACTAAAAATAAGAAAAACACAGATATTTCATCATGTTTGAAACAGAAAACTTGAAGTTTGTTGTGTTAGTTTATTTCCCTATTTCTGTGATAAAATGCTCTCACAAAAACAACTTAAGAGCAAACAAGTTTACTTTCACTCACAGTTCAGGGTACACTTCAAGGCAGAAAAGACAAAACAACAGGAGCTTCAGGCAGTTGTCACATTGCTCCCTCAGAAAAAAAAAAAAAAAAAAAAGCAGAGAGCAAAATATGAATGCATGCCAGTGCTGGGCTTGCTTCCTCCACTGAGACCAAGTCCCATCCACAATTAAGACTGGTTCTCTAGACAGTCCTCTCAGATATTCCCGGCAGCCTGTCTTCTCTATGATTCTCTATTCTGTCAACGTGACAATTAATACTAACCACCACACTCACCTTCTATATTATACAATATATAACATCCCGCCCGACGTACATTAGTAATTGATTACTGGAAGCCAGCCAAGAACAGGAAATGAAGAAAAGTACCTGAAAGATCTGTGGACACTGACCTCACAGTACAACCAAGGAAACCTTTTAATTGAGTGTCACCTTACTCAGGGAAAGTTGCATAAGCCAGCTCTTGTTTAGGACTAGGAGCTTATTGACCTCGTAGAGCAAGCTGGCTCAAGGATGGAAGGTTCCCGGGACCACTGAGACGCCTCAGCACGTTAAAATGCTCACTGCTCAAGCCAGCCAATTAACCTAACGCCCCAGAACACACAAAAAGGAGCAGGAGAGAACCAACTCCACAAAGCTACCCTCTGACCTCCACATGACCCCCATAGCATGAGCATCCTAACACACACACACACACACACACACACACACACACACATGCACACACGCATACATACATTCACACATACATGCAAATGAAAAAAAATTTAAGGAAGACATCAGAAAATAAATCATATTTTCTAAGGGCAATGGAAATTTTATATTCTTCAGAATTCCTTAGGACTTACTAAACAAGTTGTAAGAAGTTACAAAAACATATGTAGTGTGACTCGTTATCTTTTTAGTGGTATAACTATTGGCTAGTAAAAGAAAACATGCTTATTGAATCTAATGAGTCTGTAGAAGTCCTAAATTTTGCATATTTATCAAATATTACACTGCATTGGAGTTTCCACTGTGTATTTTGACATCACAGAGGCCGTGTGTTGCTGTCTTCAAGTTAAGTACTTTAGGTATATGTTGTATGACTTTTCCTGAAGGGACGTAGATAAACATCGATTCATCTAAGACAGAGCACCAACCATAGACTGAAGAACTAATCCACTCAAGTCTAGCCTAGTAAATCAGTTGCTTTATTTGCTTTGCTTCAAGATGTATGGGAAGAGATCACTTACAGGAAGATTGCCAACACAACCATAGCTGCATCACCTTAATGAACAGGGTGATAACTTTACAAAGCTCCATCCATGGACACTTCCTTCACTGTTTGCAAGAAGAGCTGCTTGTCACAGTTTTCTCACCCCAAGAATTGTTCCCTGACTGTATAACCTTTGGGAGGTATCTTGTGAGTCTTCTACATTTCAGGAAATTCCTGAAAATTCTAAGGTTTTTTAAAATATTTATTTATTACTTCAGGTTACATCTCCATCACAGTGCCCTCTTTCCACCCCTCCCAGTCCTGCCCTCCCACCCTCTAATCCCTTCCATCCCACTCTTCTGGAGTGGAGTGTCCTTACATAACAGTCTTCCACCCCAGTTCAGCAGTCATATGAGGGCCAAGAGCCTCCTTATACACTGGGGCCCTATGAGGCAGCACCACTAAGGCAAAGTGTCTCATGGACAAGTAACAAAATCTATGCTTCTGTTCTCTTTGGTGCATTGGCTGTAGTATAGTTATCCTGTACTATATGGCTAAAATCCGATTATAAGTGAGTAGATGCCATGTGCATCCTTCTGAGTCTGGGTTAGCTCACTCAGGATGAGCTTCTCTAGTTCCATCCATTTGGCTGCAAATTGCATGATTTCCTTGTTTCTGATAGCTGAGTAGTATTCCATTGTGTAGATGTACCACAGTTTTTTAATCCATTCTTCAGTTGAGGGACATCTGGGTTGTTTCCAGTTTCTAGCTATTACAAATAAGGCTGCTATGAACATAGATGAGGAAACTTCCTTGTGATTTGGTGAGGAATCATTTGGATGTATACCCAGAAGTGGTATGGCTGGGTCCTGAGGCAGAGCTATTCCAAGTTTTCTAAGATATCACCAGACTGACCTCCATAGTGGTTGTACAAGCCTTCACGCCCACCAGCAATAGAGGAGAGTTCCCCTTTCTCCACAATCTCGCCAGCATGTGCTATCATTTGAGCTTTTGATCTTAGCCATTCTGACAGGTATGAGATGGAATCTCAGAGTTGTCTTGAAGCTGTACTACAGAGCAATAGTAATAAAAACACCATTGAGCGCTGGTCTGGTACTGGTATAGAAACAAACCAGTGGCTCAATGGAATCTAATTGAACCCACACACCTATGGTCACTTAATTTTTGACAAAGAAGCCAAAACCGTACAATGGAAAAAGGACAGCATCTTCAACAAATGGTGCTGGTCTAACTGGATGTCCATATGTAAAAGAATGAAATTAGACCCATACTTACCACCTTGTACAAAACTTAAGTCCAAGTGGATCAAATACCTTAACATAAGGCTGGTCACACTAAATCTATTAGAAGAGAAAGTGGGGAAAACCCTCAAACTCATTGGCACAGGTGACAACTTCTTGAACAGAACACCAACATCTCAGGATCTAAGACCAACAATCAATAAATGGGACCCCATGAAACTGAAAAGCCTCTGTAAGGCAAAAGACACTGTCATTCGAACAAAATAGCAGCGTACAGATTGGGAAAAAAAATCTTCACCAACCTCACATCTGACAGAGGGCCAATATCCAAAATTTACAAAGAACTCAAGAAATTAAATGCCAAGAAACCAAATAATCCAATCAACAAATCGGGAACAGAGCTAAACAGTGTATTCACAAAGGAAGAATCCTTAATGGCTGAGAGACACTTGAAGAAATGCTCAGCATCCTTAATCATCAGAGGATTCTGAGTTTTATTATTTCTTTATTCTTAGGATTCTCTCTCTAAGATGTAATATTTCAATTCTGAGGACATTGTTACACAACAACATACCTGAGTCCCACTGCGTCAGGTGATCTCTGCCTGATCTTAGCCTACCTCTTGTGCTGACGCGTTCCAGGAGGCCCCTTGTGAAACTGAGACCCAGGAGTCTCTAATGTGACTGGTATGTGAGGACAGTGTGGGAACTACAGTTGAAACTGAAAATAAATGCAGGAAAAATAGATATGGGAGCAAGAGAACAAGATGTCACCAGGCAACCAAAACCACATTAACAACAGAGGCATAAATCTACCCCACGACGTTAGCAATGAAAGCATACATGGCACTCAGTGACACATGTGTCCCCTCCAGCACAGACCCAAGGACTCCCTCCTGGATGTGGATGGTGAGGATATCAAAAGTAGCCATCCTTCTTCTACTAATATAGCCTTAACTAAATGTTGGAGAGCTCTCTGCAAAATTCCTTATGTTCAATTAAGATATTTTTGGTTTCAACCATGGCACTTCTTATTTCTTATTCTATGTAGGATATATATATATATATACACATATATATAAATTCATATATATATATGTATGAATTGAATACCAAAAGAAGAACGAATCTAATCTATTTTCAGTTTCAAAAGATGTATATTCATTAATTAGCACTAATATCTCTAAGAGGAGGGTGATATAACACCTTGTCTTTATAGCTTAGTCATCTTTAGCAAATGCTATGTACTGGATGGATTCAACAGCACAAACTCATCTTTTTACAGTTCCAAAGGCAACAGATTCTGCTGCTGGCACAGTAATCTACTTAGCGATTCCATTCTGGGTCATGGACAGCCTCTTCTCACTGGAGCCTCACAAGGTGGAAAAAGGAAGAATACTCTCTATATGTCTCTTCCTGTAAGAACTAGAACCCCATCATGAAGTCACAACTTTGAAAACCTTGTCTAAACCTGCTCTTCCCTAAGGACACACCTAAACTCTACTAAACACAGATGAGTCTAACTGTGCTAGAATTTCAGCATACAAATTTGAAAGGAGTCAATTAAGTATATAGAATTCCTCTAATCAAAACAATAGAGAAGAATGGTAATAATTTATAAATGAGGGGAAAGAAAGGAGTTGCTTGTGAAGGATGTTTCCTTGTATTTGTAGAACTAGGAGTCTGCCTGCTGTGTGTGAATGCCCATGTGAGGTCTAGCAAGGGAACACTGAAAGAAACTAATGTGCAAAATTCAACTCCAGCCTCCCTAGTCAAAGCCTACAGCATCCTTAAGACAGCTCAGAAGCATGCTGTGACCCACTTTAGAAAGCACGACTGTAGTCCCAGCAGTGTCAAAATGAGTGTTTGGCTTGCCTCCAAGTTCTCGGGGAAAAGGAACAAGGGTTTGGACAGCAAGAATTTAGGAGCCTGTCTTATGTCTTGAATAGACTAGGAAAACCATTTGGGAAGCAGGCAGGAAGTCTGACTCAGCCTACATTCTCATTTTACATAATTTTTCTATTATTTGTTTCTGCAATATTTGTGGAAGACTGGGCATGGGTTTTACATAACATCTACTTTAGAAATGAAATATGCTAAATGCAGCACATGTCAAATGTTGAAAGTTAAGTTGCAGATTCATCTCATGTAATGGGAAATTCACTTAGCTAAGATCTAGACTCCAGAATCTAGTGCCTTGGCTGTCACTACATGGTTGTATTATGAGGACCAATCATTTAACTCAAACGTCATTTGTCTGTCCCCAGCTGTTCAATGGAACCATGACAACCCATTTCTTTTTCTATCTACTTGTCTTACATGAATATTTGACTGAATAATTTCAATTAGACTCATTAAAACTTGAGAGGAAGTGTGATGGAAATGCAAGCTGTTCTTTCTCTTCCTTCTAAGTTTACATTACCTTAGAGTGTTATGATTGCCAAATCCCATTCAGAAATGGGGAAATGTAGGTAGAAATAACAGGATTAAGTGTGTTAGGAAGAGATGGGTGTGTATTTTATTGTTGGGGGATGACTGACTATCTTTCTTGTGTTTCATAATTTGCTGGAATGACCTTGTCACTCCCCTGGACTGCCTTGTGTTTCTTTGGTTAGAATGCTTCACTGCATTGTGAAGGGGGAATTTTGTGGAATTCTGTGTGATGTGTAGTGGGTATCATCATTAAAAACAAAAGAATCTGTTTCTATAGCAAATGCCTTGATATCTTGAAATCTGTACTATTAAAACCCAAAGTTTGTATATATTTCTTTCAGCTCTGTTTTCCTTTGGTAACTACAGCTTCAGTAACTGAAACATGTGCAAAACCCACTGAGACCTCTCTGAAGTCTTAGAACAGACATATTTTATACCTTAAAAATGCTTAGCTCTATGGAAAAATAAATAATGTATACATTTTATTATCTATTAGCAATCTATTCCTTTCATTTCACCAAACTGTAGATAGTAGCTTGTGGCCTAGCATGTTTTAATTTTGGCAATAAAGTAATACAGGTGTGATAAATGCAGACAAGACGGTCTTGGTCTGTTCAGGATGAGATCTACACTCAGATCAGTTTAAATCAGAAAAGAGTTCGTATCCATGTGAGTTTAAAAAGTGAGCTGCTTGGATTTTAAAAACCGGGTAAAAGATGACATGGATCTATGGTAAGAAAGAACCATGGCATTGTAGCTAAGTCCCATCTTCTGCAAGCTGAAAAGGATGTGCCTCCTCTGGACTCCCACACCTACCTTCAAGTCTGAATTTGATGTGACTTCAAGGATTGCTCAAAGGTTTTGCTTTATTTATAAAAGACCTTAGAGGGTCGCATTATGCAGGGTGGAAGCACAAGCTTTGGAATCGATTAGGTAGTCCTGCCTTCAAATTCTGCCTCTGTTTGCTGCCATCAGGACCTTTATCCTCAGCCTCCCTGTGCTGACTTACAAGGCAGTCTAATGCCTCCTCCGACAGCTTTCCTGTTCATTAGTGAATGTTCACTGAGTTCTTTGTGACAGGCTATGTTCTAGGCGCTAAAGATAGGTCAGAACTGTGCAGAGGACTATGTAGGGCAGAGCATTTAAAGAATTTGATGTAGTGGTAGCCTTTGATAAATAATTGGGCAATTCCCACTATCTGGCATTAAGACATGAAAAACAAACTCAGCTCTCCAGTTTAACAAAACTCCATCTGCGTGTGTGGAACCTCAGAATTTGCTGAAGCTACCGATGACTTCTGCTTGTCAGGCCCTCCGTCTGATGGACTTCATCACTTATATCTTAGCTACATGAATCGCAAGCAGTGTTATGGCTTATTGGGAATCTATCTATTTCTGGTAATAAGGGTGCTCCACTAGTTTCGTAATTGCAATGATGTAATACTATTTTTGTGAGAGGAAAACATAATGTAAATATTTTTAGCTGGGGAAAGAATGGTTTAATTTTGGAGTAGCATTGCCAGCAAAAGTAAGTTGTCTAGAATCTGAATGCTTTGTTGGTTTAGGGGCCTATATTAAGTGAATCAGTGAGATATTTCCATTCAAGCAGATTGAAGGCCTATTCTTTTCCATTCACCTCTACTAGATATTCAAACTTGTCATCATTTTCTTGCAAGGCAGTGCTATTTTAGTTTCAAATTTCAAAAATATCTAAGAGACTAAGAACATTTCTCACTGCAGAAGGCACAGTGGATCCACCCTTTCCCTGCTTCTGCTCTACTTGAATAGTGGTTGTGGAATTCCTAAAGCATGTGAGAGGAAACTAACAGTAATCCCAGCAAAAAGAAAAGACTCCCTATTTTGACTCAAATGCTGAGCAGCTGGATAAATTGGAAACATTACCTGTGAGTCAGGATTCTGGATCCTGACTTACTTATTTGGATAATGGCATGTAATCTAGTTAAATAATTATTAACAAATAATTAGAATTCTTTTTATGAAATATATGAGGATACAACACATAAGCTCCACCAAGTTTCTAGACCTTACCTTTTTAAAAGCTCCACTCTTAAGCTATTTCTCATGTTATAATATTGTTGAGGAGCAAGAAGCTGAGGCATCTCTCAGTGTTATTTTCATAATTTTCTAAAAGTTCTTGTTTTAAAATTAGCCTTTTTCAGGACTCATATTGGAACATGTTTGTCAGGAAAGTTTCATTAATTCCTGAATATTTCAGAATTTACAGCCCCAGGAGGTAGATGTTTCGACAGCAGACAGATCACATGCTTTCAAAGACAACTGTAAATAGCTTGCAAAGGAACTCTCAAGAAAAAGGAATGGAAAGTAACTTTTAAAAATAAGGCTTAAGTGACCATGTTTTCCTTTTATTTTGTCTTTGAAACCCATTGTTCTGTATCAATTGTGACAAAGAATCCTAACTAGCTGCTCTGACAGCAAGATGGTAGCACCAAGTACTAAAGCGTGCACTCCTCTCTGGTCCTTTACATTAGAATGCATCCCAGCTCACTTTGATGATAATTACCTAAAATGAAATAATTTTGGATACTTGTAAGGGTCTATAACTGAAGGCATGATCTCCAAGGCGTCACTGTTGGTAAGGCAGAACTTTGGAGGTGTGTGAAAGTGGATCACTGAGCATATGTTGTTGAAATGTATTGTGATTCCTCACAGAACACTCTGGGCCATGGTTTGAGACACAAGAATTACTTTAATTGCCATTTTCCAGCCTCAGGAAGTACCAGAGCAAAAAGACTGTTCTACTATATTCTTTTTTTTTTTTTTTTTTTTTTTGGTTTTTCGAGACAAGGTTTCTCTGTGTATACCTGTCCTGGACTCACTTGGTAGACCAGACTAGCCTTGAACTCACAGAGATCCACCTGCCTCTGCCCCACCTAGTGATGCGATTAAAGGCATGCACTGCATGCCCAGAAATTGCAGACAGCTGTGAACTGTCATGTGGATGCTGGTATTTGAACCCGGGTCCTTTGGAAGAACGACCAGTGCTCTTAACCGCTGAGCCATCTCTCCAGCCCTCTACTATATTCTTGAACCTCCAAATTTTTAAATAAAATAATCCTTGTTTATGAAATTACTGGAGCAATGCAGAGCTGACTAATATGCTACTGATCCATATTTAAAAATATACAAGGACTTCACATACAGAAATATGCTGTAAATCAAACATAAAATGATTACCCAAGAAACTCAATGAGATAATTATCAAGATAGATCATTTCTCCCTGTTAAATATTTATATCAGAGAAAATCTGATGCTTTCTTTCTTTGAAACTTTCCAATCTTAGCATGCATTCCGACCTAACAGTGTGGAAAGTGTCATCAATAACTAATAACTCCTTTTGTTCCCACTTTGGTGGTGGTGGTGGTGGTGAGAGAAGAAAAAAATGAGTCATGAACTTAGCCTCTTCATAATAAACCATTCCATTTTTTGCCTTAGAGAAAATTCTCCTAATGAATTAATCTGTTTATAACCATAAACTTTGAGACTTCCTTCTCAATGACAGAGCATTCATTGAGGATAGAAACTGAACTTCTCAGTGTTAATGAGGACCTTGGATATCCTTGGACATCATATAATAGCATAACACTATGTCAGTAGTTCTTCTACAATTCTTCTGCATGTAGCTTGAATTGGGGTAAACATTGTTATTCACATACACAATCCTCGGAGAGCACAAAGTAAGTTCCTATGAAACTTAGCCACAAAGTCCAGTCTCTTATCGAACACAGCACAGAGTACCAAATTAATGAACTTTTTTTTTTCATTTTACCATTGCAATCTCTGACCAATAAACACAGAAAAATATATAACAGTGAAAGTTGTCTTATTTACTTAGGTGGAATTATTAATAGAATAAATAACACAGTGAGAATTGAGAGAAAACCACGCCCATTGATGAAAACACAGTCAAGAATGCATAATCATCAATAGGGGTAGTTGGCCATTAAGGACAAAAACAAAAGTATTTTCTAAAGATACAGAAGGAAAGTAGGTTTGAGAGATGGAGGACATAATCATTCTTCATATGTACTTGGACTACTTAGGCCAGAAAAAAAAAATATCTCCCGGATCAGAACCCTAAACCCCAAACCAAGACCTAATTAGACATCTTCTGACAGTGCTGAAGGTGAATAATGGATGAAGTCAAAATGTAAGTCATTTTCATTGCAGTATTTTACTTTACCTTGAGAAGTAAGTAACACTTACAGACTATAAGGACACACTTCCATTTTGAATGTAGTTCAATTGTCTGGTCCTGATCTTATGAAGTTATTTTAGGAGCCATTTGCAAATTCTGTGTGCCAGTAAAAAGGAGGATACCATCTGAAGCCCTGAAACTGTTGCAAACAACTATTGACTTTTGGATATAGGATACTTAAGGCATTGTGCTGAGATGGAGAAGGTTTTCTGCTCTTACCACAAATTCAACAGAGACATCATCTCCCTGGGGTTGCTCACTATGGTACAGTGCATTCTGCTGCTCCCAATTTCTCCCAGATACACTTCACACAAGCACTTTTTTGGATAAAACTTACAGAAAACAAAAGGAGTATCACAAAACCAAATCATAAAACAAATAATCATACTGATATCTTAACTTCCATGTTTATATACATGAACATCTATAACACATGCACTGTCTTTTTCTCTTATTTTTTAGTAACAACCACAATGAAGAGGTAACAGTTGTTTTTATTTTGAAAATGATGAAGAAATATAATAACATATATGATGTGTTCTCTTTGTTATGACTGAGAGAAATTAATAGTCATTGCTATCTTTAAAATGCAATGGTCCTTCTTGTTTCAGCTCTTCAAAACAGGTGTACTCTTTATAGCTTATTTGTCACAATGTTAATTTCTCATTTATGTTTGTTTTGTTCATTTTGTTTTCTTATCAGGTACCATGAGCTAGCTTCGAACCTGAAACTTCTACCCAATTACCTCAGTACTAGATTATAAATGCCTATTACTACTCCCACCTAAGTTCATGCTTTTTATTAACAATTTTACTACTTAAAGTATCTCGCAAATAAAGTGTTATAGCATTTTACTATGGTATAAGCTGTGTCCTTCCAAAATTCAAAAGATAAAATCTTATGTAAGCCTGTATGACTATTGTAGACAAAGCTGGCCAGGATATGATTATGACGCACTGAGTTCATGAGGCCAGTACTCAGATCTGTCTGATAATACTGCTGGCATTTCTCTCTATCTCTCTGTCTCTCTGTCTCTGTCTCTCTCTCTCTCTCTATCTGCATATCTGTCTCTTTTTCTCTTCCTTTCTTCTAGTCTTCCACCCACAGTTGATCACCTGCAGTAGAAAAAGAGTCCTTATCAAAACTGAGGATACATACCAAGACACACACACACACACACACACACACACACACACACACGGAAAGAAGAGAAAAAGGAGGGAAGAGTAAAACGTGTGTATCCATGTGCTGAGGTGACAAAAATCCAATGGAGCACTATCACTGTGGAGTTGAAGTGAACAGTCACAGAAATTTTGTTGCTCATACCCATGAGAATGTAAAAGAAAAAATTCTAATTTTATCTGTGCACACAGAAAATTTACAGTTCTGTTACCCATACTCAGGAAATGTCAAAAAAAATCTTTTTTCCTAACTTCTGTCCCATATGTTTCAAACTATATTGAAAAGAAAATGTTAATCTTGGAAGAACTATGCAATCTATGAGCCAGGAAACTGAAAAAAAAAAGAAGTTAACTATCCATTCCATGTTTTAAAAAAATCATGCTGAAGGTTATAGCAAGAGTTCAACACCAAAGAGATTTGCCTGTTTAACAGTGACTTTACAATGGACATATGTAAGAAGAAATGGCCTCCAGAGTACCTGGTTTTAAATAATTGAAAAACACTATTAATTATTCATCTCAAGTATATGTTAACAGAGGCATTTAAAACAGAAACAAGCACAAAACAAGGTGACATATCGATTGATTAAAATGACCACAAACATGCAAGACCTTAAGCCCTGAATGTCCCTAAAGGGCAATGGATCTGCCCTTGTTAACTGAATATCTGTTGTGACTAGAGAGAATATTGCAGCCATGACTTTCTGGAATCTCACCTACATATGTAGTCATGCACATGACACTCACCTCAAGTTCCTGAGGCTCCTTTTACGTCTCTTTAGTGCATTTACTTTTTTCTCTGGAGAATGCTTATTTTCATTTTTACTGTCTCTCTTTTGTCCTTGCCAAGTTACAACTCATTTGTTGCATGTTTACGGGATCATATAGACTTTAAGGCCTAGATTTATCATTAATTACTTTTAAAGTATTTTATTTCCTCACTAGATTTTAAAACTTTCTATTCATAACAAATACACTTTCCTATAGTCCTTGAGGGTAGTTCACTGAAACATTTGCTTTAACACCCTTCTGATAAGTCCATCATTTGATCAATAGTCTTCATTGATTATCTTTCTGGTAGTATCTATTATATTTGTCAGTTTCTTTTGTTTGGTGAGTTTTACCATTTAAACTTGCCCAAGACATTTTAAACGACAGACTTTAAACATTCTGGAAATCTTTCTGTTCTTTCAAAGAGTAGTGATTTTCAGTAAGTTTTTAACTGATTTATTTTCAAATTCCAATCTTTGAAAACTCAATCCAATCTTCCTACTATATGTGAGTTCTTTTTATTCAGAGAACACATGTGGATGGTATTTGTATACAGAAACTGGGGCTCTCACCTCCACTGGCTCTCTATTATATATTCCTCCTTTCTTTCCAGATATGCGAGCCACAGTTCACTATGCAGTGATTCTCTGTGTCTTGTTCTAGTCACCATACCTGAAATTCGATATTTGTCTAGTATCAGAACAAAAAGCTTCAAACAACTCAGAGAAAGGGTCTTTACAAACTACACATCTTATAGAGGACTAACATCTAAAATATATAAAGAAACAAAACAAAACTTGGCATAAAAAAAAAAAAACAAATACCCCAATCTAAAAATGGGGAACAGATCTAAGCAGGTAGTTCTCAAAAAATGAAAACCAAATGGCTAACAAACACTTTTTTAAAATGACCAACACTCTTAGTCATCAGGGAAATGTGAATCAAACGTATTTTGAGATTTCATCTTACAGCAATCAGAACAACCAAGATCAATAAAACAAATTACAACTCATCCTGGTAAGGATGTAGAGCAAGACAAACATTCCTCCATTGCTGGTGGGAGTGCAAACATGTACAGCCACTGTGGAAATCAGTATAGTGATTCCTCAGGAAGCTTGGAATATATCTACCTCAGAATCCAGCCTTATCATTCTTGGCAAATATCTAAAGAACAAAGACTCTTGTTTATCCATTGCTGCTCTACTTAGAATAGTCAGAATTTGAAAACATCTTAGATTTCCATCAACAGATAAATGAATAATGAAAATGAGATGCATTTACACAATGGAATATTACTTAGACCTTAAAAATTTCAATTATGAAATTTTCAGTTAAGTGGATGGAGCTAGAAAAAAATTCATCCTGAGTAAAGAAACCCTGGCCTAAAAGACAATCATTGTACATATTCCCATGGATATGAACATTTAAGCTTTTGAAAGGCATGCTACAAGACAAATAACCATGGATATTAGTATGAAATAAGAGACTAGGGGTAAAGAGGAGGATTTCAAAAGGAATGGGAAATAGACTATATATATATGGAAAGATGGGCAGAGCTGAAATGGGAAGATTAAACAAAGAAAGGAAAGGAAGAGAAGAGTAAGGGAGAGACAGCTAATACTGAGGACCATGTGAGGGATCACATGGAAACCTACTAGAGTAGAAGATTCTTAAAATATATAAATACATGAAAGAAACCTTAATGGAATCACCAAGTAACAGGAGAAACAAAGCCCCAACAGGACATCTCCTGTCACCAAATGAAACCTCTTGTGTTAGAAATGTTGCATATAATTGAGTTGCTAGGCAAAAGGGTCTCTGCATACCCCAAAACAACTCAAACGATTTCCAAGGCTGTCAGTTGTTCTCCACAAACCAATGGCAAGGCCCTACTGCTGAAAACAATACCTATAGAGCTGCTTGAGCATGAAGAAGTCCTTCTGGTGCCTATCTAGATCCTCTACCCCTACTAACTAGCATGGTACCAAAAGGCACTTTGCACACTGCCAGGGGAGAAAAGGAAAGACCAACTTAGCAACAAGCTCTTTAATCTACAGTGGTGACCTGTCTACAAGATACGCTAGTACAATAGTGGCACAAAGGTTGCAGGAGTAACTAACCAATACATGATTGGATTTAAAGTTCAGTCCATGAGATGGAACCCATGTCTAAGACTGCTCTGGTGGCCAAGAACTTGACACTCGATATGGACCTAGGGGAAATAATTTTCTGCCAAATAAATACAGCAATAAAATAACTCCTAACAACATTCTCCTACGCTCATAGATCAGTGTCTTATTTTTCTGTCATTAAAGAAACTTCTTGTACTAGATGGGAACAGAGAGACCTACGAATGGACAAAGTGCAGGAAGAGAGATATTGAAACACTCAATATTAAATGGGATGTTTTTAGCAAATGCCTCTTCATAGGGCTCGGGGAGCTATACTTAAGAGTTGGCAGAAAGATAATAAGAGCTAAAGGGGATGGAAGACACCAAGAAAACAATAAGACAGAATAGGACTGAAGCACATATAAATAAACTCATAGAGACTGTGGCAGCATACACAGAGCCTGCAGAAATCTAAGCCAGATAGGTCACAGATCTGAGAGGGAAAGGAGACACAAGCCCTTATCACTAAGAAACTTTCTCCAACTGATAACTTCTTGCAAAGAAAAAAATTCCAATAAAATCTCACTGGATACAAATCATATGTAAGGGCAGGCCCCATTCCCAGCAATAGATGGCCAATACAAAATTAACTCACTCACTGGTATTTTTGGAGACACTTGGTCTCATTCTAGTTTGTTTGCGCATGTTATCTTTAATGATCTTTTGCTTATGTGGTATGGTTTCTGATCTTGGGTTTTGATGGTGATGGTGATGGTGATGGTGTGTGTGTGTGTGTGTGTGTGTGTGTGTGTGTGTGTGTGTGTGTGT
>CAJQZJ010034368.1:2428116-2445732 GCA_907164525.1 Lophiomys imhausi
AGAAACAAAGTATCTGGCCTGACATTGTTTTCAGCTGCTAAGTGGGCAGAGCCCAAATTAAGCTGAAACAGAGTTCCTCCTATTTGAGGACAGTGCGTGGAGCCCAGAACAGAAGAGGCCCCTGATGCTAGAGAGCTCCAAGAGTCCTGCTGAAAAAAGGGCTGGCCATTGATGGCCAGCTCTCTCCCTGAAGCAGAAAGAAGCCGGTGAGCAAAGAAAGCCTGAGCAAGACACCAAAAGGCCAAGGACTGGACCCTGTGGCTCAGCTTTTGCCTGGAGGGGTTTGATCTGTCCTAACAGTGGCCTAAAGGAAACGGTGCCTGGCTTTAAGGACTGAGGCAGAGCAGCTGAGTTCCTGATTCAAAAGAAGTAAGTTGGCCTGCAGACAGCTGGGGTCTCCCACAGAGAAGAAAGCATGAAGCCTTATTTAAGGTGAGACTGCAATAACCAACCTACCCTGACGAACCTGCATCTGAGAGATCCAGAAAAAGGACTGCTAAGTGTGTTAAAGAATCTACAACAAAGACTGCGTTCCTGACAACTGAGGACCTGCCCCAGAGACTGTATCATTCTAAAAGGTTATGAAAGTAGTTGTTATAATTATCAATAGGTTTAGTGGATAGGTTAAAGGGGTTGTAGGAATTTAGAGGATTAATAGTTAAGAAATTGTTGGTGTTTTTAAAAGTGAATTTAGTAATAAATAAATAAGTGATAAATAATAATTTAAAAGTTCAGTTACACAATGTGATAGGTTGGTTGGTGAATCAGTAATTGGTGGTCCCTTTACAATACGAGGAAGAATCCAATTAGTTCTTTTTATAAATTGTATACGTTTGCTTTTTGGAAATTTGTTATTAATTTCTCCCAAATAATTACTGCAAGCTCTTTGCCAATCTTCACTGATTATCCACAATGACATAATCTCAGCATTAGTAAGAGGCACTACTATTTCAGCCGGGTCCATTCCTGATAATTGACATAGTCTTATTCTACCTTTTACAATTAATTCAGATATCTTTTCTATGTATGTCTTTAATTTTTTACTTTGTTTATGTGGTAAGAAAATCCATTCTATAATACTATCTTCCCGTTGCATAATAAGCCCTGTAGGAGAATGAGTTGATGGTAAAATGACCAAAATACAATCAAGTTGGGGATCAATTCGATCTATGTATGCATCTTGCAATCTTTGTTCTACCAACATTATTCTAGTATTCTACTATACTAGGCACTTCATTTTAAATGCTATAATAGAAATGCCAGTACAAAGGAGAAGCAATCGTGACCAAAGATAAGATGAACAGTGGGAATAATACATTGAGGCCTTTAGACAAGGAGAAAATAACATATCTATGTATGCATCAGGTCAAAAATTTTATCCACTTGGAGGTCTCGAAGAAAAAGTAGAGAATCACTGTCATTACAAAAAGGGAAGAGATAAAAAAAGAAAAAGTATTTTACAAATACAAAGAGAGAAATATGTCAGATAACCAAAAGCAGACTCTACTGCCGCTGGTTCTCTAAAAGCTCTCACATGGGCCATATAACTTGAAATAGCAGGACAACACTTCTCAGTAGGCATTACCATGAATGGGTTTTATAATTCCCACTCATTTATTAAGTAGATGAATTGGGATCAAAAATCAAGAAGTCATAGTCACAATCAGCACTGGATTTTGAGTCAGTTTCCAGTTAACCAAACTCAGAACCTAGAACTGCTCTATCAGAGGCATTGCTGCCTGAAAACTAAAGGGCATAGCTTGATGTTAGGATTCCTGTGTTAAATTTAAAAATTCATTTGTGTTAAATTTAAAAATTCATTCTTTACATCATTTTGCCCTCAAAATTATTTATAAGTGAGATGTGAAGGGTGAAACTTTCAAAACATTTAAAACTCCAATGAAAATTCCAAACACATATACTAACACAACATATATCCACTGTTACTAGTATGATGCTGAGTAAATTGTATTTTGTTTTGTTTGCACATATATCCACTGTTACTAGTATGATGCTGAGTGAATTGTATTTTGTTTTGTTTGCATCTATGTTTTCAGGTAATATATTATAATTATTTCTGCATATCTTTGAAGTGAATTAAATGGCAATGTGTGCTTCTCTAGGAGAATGGAAAACCTTATTTGTATATTTATATCATACAATACAAATTTTGGAGAGAAAAGATATATGCTCATGGGATAGTGGAAAATGTAATCATAATTTTGTTCCGACCAGATAAGCAATAGACTGAATCATGGCTACCCACCCAATTAGCCACGATCATAAAAACTCTAGTTGTTATCTTGGCGTAACTGTTCTTTTTTTTTTTGTAGGAACATATGGAGTGACTGTAGACAGCACTGTCTGACAATTAAAATCTGAATGATCATAGTGCTTCAAGATGTCTGCTCACTAATTAGAAAAGTGATTGAGAGGCCCAATTTGAAAGTATGTTATGAGTCAGACTTAACTAGTTTTGTTCTCTTCTATATTGAAGGTTATGGATCATTTTAAAAAAGCTATTAGAATTTCATCATCTGTCTCATGGGATTAAATGTTAAAACACAAATATAAAACAATTGTTTTATATTGGCTGCAGATGTTTCCAACTGAGCAACGTAAGCCCAATCAGGAAATTCCTTGCTGGAAGAACAGAGTAGCTACCGTCAGAGTTTGATACTTTCCCTTTCTCCCTTTAAATTAATAAACCTTCTGTCTGCGCTAACTCTTCTGGAGCACTAACACAGTAGGAAGGGTATTTGAGATTTTCCACTGATCTCTTTATGCTCCTGTGAAGTGCTGGCCACATGTGCTTACAAATGGACGTCTGCTCGCCTCAAATACTGCCCTTTGCCCATGTCCTTTGGTTGTTTCACCTTTGCTTTCCTTTGGACAATGCTTCACATCCTCTCTTTTCACCTCCAGCACAATCCCTTTTTGAGTATTTCAATTTGTCTGTTGAGATAACAATCAGTGTCCTACAGGAAATTAATGCAAAAGCCCATGACAAATTATAAGCTAATCATCTATTACTGCCTCCCCCACAAAAAATACATATGACTAGATCAACAGCCTAAAAAATCAATAAAATGAATCGAGGGAGTGGATAAATGGGACCATCATGTATGACCATTTCTTGATCAGATAAGAAACTCATGATCACCTCTCCAGTTGGATCTAGGAGTGTGCAAAGGCCACTCACTGATTCTGCCTGTGATGCACTCAGTGGGTGTATCTGTGTGTCTGTCTGTCTCTCTGTCTCTCTCTGTCTCTCTTTCTCTGTGTGTGTGTTTGTGTGTGGTGTGGTGTGTGTGTGTGTGTGTGTGTGTGTGTGTGTGTGTGTGTGTGTTGGTAGTGATGTGGTTTGAATTCAGGGCTTAATACAGGCTAGCAATCTACTTGCCACTGAGATACAAATTTTAAACTATTCTGCAGTTGCTACATTGCTGACAAATCCCAAAACACTTTATAGAAAAATTTTAAAGTAAAGATATTTTAAAATTCACCAACTATACCAAAAAATAAACTTCATCTTCATGAGTTATTCGATATTTGTAAATAACCAAGCCGATTTCCACATGACTAGATAGGGCTTTATAACCAACACTAATTACCAGATGATACATTGATGAAAAAACTTAAGGCTTTAGGACTCCATTGAATCCTTTAAATTAGAGCAACACTTCAAAGCCCTGCTTTGCGTATGGTTAGGAAACAGCAGAGTGATTTGCTGTTTCAAGGCAATAATGATGAAATTTGGCTGTTTATGGAATGACCTGGGGAAATGAGCTAAATGCAGACCCATGACTCCAAGGTACCATACTGATTTTTTATTATAGCTCATAGGCTCGGGTATACAACACATCTAATGTCTTCATCAGTAATTGGATATTATTGCAGTCTATCCCCAGGCAGATCTCTTTGAAACCATGTGATTTTCTTCTCATGTGAGATATATAATGCGTGAGCTAGTACAGAAATAGGATTCAAGTCTTCTGAAAAGCCACTTAAGTATCTTACTAAACTAAAGATATGATAAAAATTATATCCCTGGAAAATCCATATAAAACATTCCCCTTTCCCAAACTAGTATCCACACACCTCTAATAATTAAAATGCTTGATATAATGGCTCTAGTAGCCTTCAAGGACTGTGTAAGAACAGTCTTAATAGTTCCAATGTGAACTATTACTGTACATTTACTATGATTTTTTCCTTGAGAAGATGTGGTCTCAGATTAGCCTTAAGGAATTACAGCTAATACTTTAAAGCACTAAATGCACCAAAGAGATGGATTTAATGACCGTATTTAATAAACGTATTGTTAACCCCATAAGAACTGTCACATGTTATCTAAAGAAGAAAAGAAACAGAGTGGAGTGGAGAAAACAGGTAATGTGTACAAAAGAACTCTGCTGTGTCCTGCGTTATCCTTACCTGACGTGCCACAACAGAATGTGAAACAGAGAAACTTTCATTTGAATTTTTCAGATGAGAGAATGAGATTTGACCCTCCCTGCTCAAATTGAAGGGCATCTTTGTGGACATTTTATTTTCATTACATCTTTTTAAGTGTTGGGATTACTAATAAAGACTTTCACAATTCCACTTTTTTTTTGTCACCTATGTTTTACTAGTAGAGCATGACATTATTCAGCTATGTGTTAACCTAACTTAGAAGATCTAAACTCCAAAGATAAAGAAGATTCTGTAGTCCAGTATGGTGATGTCAATTCACAATAACCTAGATTTTATGAATAATTAGAAGAAAGGAATTGAAAGATTCAGACACAAAGTAATAAGGAAGTTTGATCAGTACAGGGAACATTATAGTATCCCATAAATGTACACATTATTTCATGTTATTTTTAAATACTTAGAAGCTAAAACAGTAATGTCTGTGATCTGTTACACACTGCCTGTATGTACTGATTATTACACTAACCCCATAAATATATACAACAGTAAAAATAAAAATGATTAGCCAGTCATATATTGACTAAGATCTATGATTAAAAACTTTAACATTTGTATATTCTACATACATATTAGAAATAAGATTCAGAGATAGAAGAAGGGACAAAGGTTATACACTGAGAGACAGCGCACAAATAACATTGTGTGAGCACAGTAATAATACGAACAAATTGGAAACAAGGAGTTTATGAGTGCGAAATGCTATAATACAAAAGCAATACCTACAGTAATAATTACTAGATAAAATATTTATAAACTTTTTCTATGCTACTGAAAATGCTTGAGAATGGAAATTGCCAACACCCTTTATGTTAAAACCACAGTCAATCTTGCCTATTAAATATAGGATTGGAAACTCTAAAAACATTCAATCAGACCACTGCCTTAACTAGTTTACATTCCATCTCAAAAATAAAAATTTAGTAATATCACAATACCCATTTATGTGCTTAAATTGGTAAGCAAAAAGGAAAATAATGAGTATCTTGACGAATTTTGAAAAATATTACTGAAAATTCATACTAATTATCAATATTAAATGTTTATAGCTAAACAGATCATGAAAAAATATGTATCATATATTTTAGTTAATATCTCCCTATTAAAATAATGTAGCTGATTAAGAAGCACCAGACTTTGTAAAAAAAAAAAAAAAAAAACTGCAAAAATGTGGGGGAGACGCACATCTGACTTTAAGAAGATTAATCATTTAATCACAGACAAAAATGAAAAGAAATTACAAACAAAGCAATAAGTCAAAAATGTTTACATTAAGGATGTCTTGTGGGGAGTAGGTGTAAGATGCTAAAGAATGTATATTAAGGTTAAAATCTGGATATTATGAAGCTGCAGGGTTGGAGATAGAAGTAATATCACCATAGAGTGAGAAAGCAACCTCAGGCATATGGATAACAGGGAGCTGAAAGCAATTCATCTTCCCACCTCTAGAATTTTAGAGGGAAAATTTGGGGTTGCATACTTTGAACCCACTGTGACAAGATGTTTCAAGGAAGTTTTATATGTGAAGAATATGTGAGAATATAATGCTGTTAGGTGCTAATCCTAAAGACAAGTTAAATTGGTACTGACAAAGAAATTAACATGATTAAGTAAATCATTTAATAAAGTAGTGCAAAATTAATGAGCTAAATGGAGTACAATATATTAAAATTATGAAAATATAAGCTAACAGTAGACAGATAAAAATATTAAGTCTGAGTGCAAACTAATAGCATCAAAACCAAAGAATTAATGAAAATCACCATTACAATATAAACTCACAAAATTAAGAAAAAAGATACAAATTAAGAACTAAAATCAAGTTCTCAAAATGGAATGAATCTATGTGATTTTTGTTGTCACAATAGATTATTATGAGAAATTTTATTGCAAATAGCTAAAAAAAGCCAAAATGTAAATAAGCATACATTAAAAACAGATACAAGGCTAGCCCACAAAATACAGGATTTTCCATATAATTCAAACACTTGCAAGGCACTGAGAGAAGAGACTTAGAAGTAGATGAGGAAAGAAAGGAAGGAAGGAAAAATAGAGAGAGAAAGGAAGGAGGAAAAGGAAAGAAGGAAGAGAAGGACTATATCAGCCTGACTTCTTGTAGGACCCTGGTGGCCTTTCAGCCATAAAATAAAGACACCAAGACCTTTTAAAATTTCAAAGCTTAGGCCTTAGCTGGGCAGAATCTCATCTAACTCATCTAAGTTAACCTGACCATCTATTCCATTCCAGTCACGTGGCTATCTATACCTTCCAGGCCTGTTGTCATTTACATCAGCTCTCATGTATCCAGGAAACAGGACCTTCTTCTTCCTTCTTCCCAGAGTTCCTTTCTCCCTCCAAGGAAGTCCCACCTTCCACTTCTGTCTGCCCAGCTACAGATTGTCAGCAACTTTTATTACCCAATCAGGGATAATTGGAGGGGCATTCCTCACATCACATGGATACAGAAGATGTTTCAAGTTTCAAGTTCATCACAATGCCCATGGCAGAGTGATAAACAAAGCTCAGGGCACTGAAATCAGCATCTGAAAACATAGTGCACTAGACCCTTCTCCAACAATGACTATTTGGGATTTGACTGTTAGCTAGAAATATAAAAAGGCTCCCAATGTGGGGTCAAACAAACTAGAATTGTCCTACTTTATCTCTTGAGGAAGGGGGCTGGCTCAAATCTGTGCTTTGATATCTTCAAAGCTTGCTCTTCTTGCCTCTGTAGTCTAAGATGAAGTATAGGCTTGAGCCATCAGAGAAAAACTAACAAAACCAGCAAAGATAATACAATAAAAGAAATATATGTCACTTAGGAACTTTGGTGAAAATAGCTTATATAAAATATTAATAAATTGAAGAAAGATCTACCCACACAAAGCGTATCCATGCTTGGAATATAAGAAATGTGGCACTAACATTGGAGAGAAAGAAGAAATTGTATAGTAAACTGTCAGAAACAAATGGGCATTCATCAAAAAAAATGTCTTTTTTTCATAGAAATGAATATCAGTTGTACTGGGGAAACTTTTGTTCTAATGTTAAGCTTTTAAAGAGACCCCAACTAGAGTTTCTTAGGAAACTTGGAATAGATCTACCTCAAGACCCAATCATACTTCTACTGAGTATACATCCAAATTGTTCCTCACCAAACCACAAGAACATCTCCTCAACTATGTTCATAGCAGCTTTATTTGTAATAACCAGAAACTGGAAACAACTCCGATGTCCCTTAACTGTCGACCAGATAAAAAAAGCTATGATACATTTAGACAATGGAATATTACTCGGCCATCAGAAACAAGGAAATCAGACAATATGCTGACAAATGGATGGAACTAGAAAAACTCCTCCTATGTGAGGTAACTCAGACCCTGAAAGATGCACATGGCTTATATTCACTTATAATTGTATTTTAGCCATATATACAGGATAACTATCCTTCAACCAACAGACCAAAAGGAACAGAAACATAGACTTTGTTACCTGTTAGTGGGATAATTTGCCCTAGTGGAGCTGCCATGTAGACCACCAGTGCAAGAGGCAACTCTTAACCCTCATATGACTGCTGAACTGAGGGGGGTTGATATGTAAGGGCACACTACATGAGAGTAGTAGAATAGGTGGGAGCAGGCTGAGAGAGTGGGGCCGGGAGGAGTGGAGGGAGGGGACTGTGATGGAGATAGAACTTGAATTAATAAATAAACATTAAAAATAAAAAAATTAAAGAGACCAGACTTGCATTTCTTGGCCTCAGTCTCCAGAGTAGTGGGCACATTTAATTCTTTGGAAAGCAAAAGAACACTGTCAACATTAAAAACTGTAAACCTACAGCCCTGAACAAATGCATGGGGTGAATATGAACAACCTCCTGCCATTCCCACTCTGTCTGGGAAGATGCCGAATGGCTTAAGTCCAGACAGTTCTCCAGAGCAAGTCAATAACCTAAACTCTGAAGGATATGAGATAAGAACCAGATCTAAAGACATATTTTAATTGAACAAAACAAAACAAGGAAACAAATAAACAAACAAAAACAGTGTGAAGAATCACACCTGTGATGATTTGAATGATAATGGCCCTCACAGGCTCATACCTTTGAATGTTTGGTCCCCAATTGGTGGAATTGTTTGAGTAGGGTATAGTCTTGTTGAAGAAGGTGTGTCACTGAGATTTGAAAAGTTCATGCCATTCCCAGGTAGCTTGCTTGCTTCCTTCCCCCACATACCCCCTTGTGGTTATTGATTCAACATGTGACCGGTCAGCTACTGCCCTAGCACCATGCCTGTGTGTCTGCTGTCATGGTCCCCATGATGATGGTTGTGGACTCATCTTCTGAAACCATAAACAAGCTCTCAATAAACTTTTTTGTAGTAGTTTCCTTGATCATGGAGCCCCTTCTCAGCAATCAAGAGGTAACTAAGACAACAACTATAGCTTTTTTATAGATAAATTGACTGAATAAAACATAATCTGCTGTATAAAGGGAAACCAACATCAAATACAAACCTCAGTGTTCAGTCACAACTAAAGAATTAGGGAACATTGAAAACTATGCCATGCTTGTGACCCCAGGGGAGCAGAGTCTGAGTAATGTTTCGTCAAAGACAGAAGCAGATAGTGCAAATAAGAATCTGCCTGATGCCGAATATATGTCAGTATTACCTGAAAGAGAAATGTGGCAGCTTGCACAGAGACCTGGCAAAGTGTTCCAAATTGGATGTTACAAATATGAAACTGAGTTCTAACCTTGATCTGGAGAGGTTAATGCTTGAACTTTGCTGACCACTAGATAGCCACTGTAGAATGCTGCCACCGCAGAAACAGAACAGCACACAAAGCCCACGGCAAATGCACCAATCACGCGCTCACATTTCCCGCCGCCCACACCCCTTAGTAGTCTGAGGCTGTTTGAAATCATTCACCTTGCAAGCAGCCATGACTTCTAGAGAAAGTGCTGGGTCCTCAGAGCATCTTTGGAAGCCGGGGGCTCCAGGCTCATGGTCCACGTGTGACTGAACCACCCTAACCTTTAATGCCTTCCTCCTTTTGGGGTCTGCATCCGTTTAAAGACTGAAATATTTACCCTAATCTCTTAGGGACATAGAAAATTGCTGCACCCAGTTTAAAAATAATTTTATCAATTAAAACAAGCAAAAAATTTTCACTTGGGATGATTTTCTCTTTTCATTAAATAATTTTATTTTTTTAAGGATGTCATATGTGATCCCTGCATCAGCATCGCTCCTGACCCTCTCTCTTTCCCTCCAGCTCCTCCTGTGCCCACCTCCCAAATTCATAGTCTCTTCTTTATTATTGTTACACTTATATACATACATGTAAAGGTTTACACACGTGTATATATGACCTATTGTGGTCATTTAGCTCTGCTCATGTTGCTTCCTTTTTACTTCCTTTGACACAAAATATTATATCAGCATATTGGCATAATAAGTAATTAAAAGGAGAGAATTTAATTCATGTTTTTTTTCTGAATCCTTCTCCTTTACTTCTACTCTTCACTTTCCAGTAGTGAATATTCCCCAACGTATGAAGAGTCCATACATACTGAGAGTATCATCTAACTACTCATCAGTTAGAAAAAACTCTTCCCATACTGCCTTACATTGGTCAGGATTTTACCAAATGTAACAAAGGTCACACTAGCTCATCTAAGGAAATGATATACAGTGAGTAGTACATTCTATAAAAGAGCTACACCCACAGAATCTGAAATGAGTTATCAAGAGTCACTTACAAGGTCAAATCCTGCTGCCAAGAAAGAAACTACCTATGACACTTATAGAATTAAGATATTATTAATTTCAGAGCCACATGGCCCCTGCCCTGATTTGAAGGCATGGATCAAAATGCCCCTTTGTGAATTATAAATCCAACTCTATACCTGCCTGATCCAGGAAAAAGACACCACTGGGGTTTTCAGCAGCAAAACAGACTCCACGCTCAGAGTGACTCCAGAATGACTCAGTTCCAACTGTGAGGCACCTAGGAATGGCAGAATCTTAGTTAAGTTAAAATACATAGTGCCTACAGAATGTAAATATAAGGAGAGGTTTGGACCATGAGAGGGTTCACAACACTCACTGAATAGCCCCATTTCCAACAACAGCCTCATAAACAGAGACTGTAGGCCTCGGAAGGAGTAAAAGATAAGATAGGAGTATTGATAAATATCTTTAAATCTCTTCATTGTAAAGAATCTTCCCCTACAGTAGTGAGGGCAGGAACAACAGCAGCGTGGAAATGTAGGTAAGAACTTACATTGCAGTCTTTAACTGTCTGTCCATGGGGCAAACATGAAAACTGAAAATGCAGGGATGATTTCTGTAATCCAGTCCTAAAGCAAAATTTCTTCTCTGAGATGTGTTTTCCTTTGGTCTAAGATCTTCAATTAATCAAACGAGGTGTGTGTGTGTGTGTTTGTGTGTGTGTGTGTGTTTGTGTGTGTGTGTGTGTGTGTGTGTGTGTGTGTGTGTGTGTGTGTAAGAGAGAGAGAGAGAGAGAGAGAGAGAGAGAGGGGGTACATGCACACACACATAAACACTATTAAGGACATTTTATTTAAAATTAAATGATTAATGCCCCTAGAAACATTGCAGATGTGGCTGCTGTGTCACATGTGTGTCAGTAGGTGACAGAGAGGGGAGAGGCTTTGTCTACACTCAGTGTTCTGACCTGTGAACATCTGAATGAATAGTAGTCTAATATTCCCTGAAAAAAGCATGCCTGAGACCACCACCAGTTCAGCGCCAGACAAGCCCAGACAGAGGCTGGCCTGTGAAATCAGCAGTCCAGCACCAGACAAGCCCAGATGGGCTCCCAGGACAGGAAGTAAGCCAGAGACTAGAAGAACCCTGCCTGGTAACACAGACCCCAGGCAGAAGGCCACTCAGGAGAGCTGAGCAACGAGTGACCAGACTGGTGCCATGGTACCTGGACAAGGAGCTGGTCTGAGATGGACACCAGTCTGATGCCATGCTGGAAATGACCCCTCCCAGGAGCCATAACCCATAATGCACAAGTGGAGCATAGCACTGCTGAGACCACTCTTGAGACAAGTCCAGACACTCAGAGACCCCAGGCACCACTAAGAGGAGCAAGTAAGTGGTGGAGAAATGGAAGAGAAAGAGAAACAGAAAGATGTGGGCACAATGAAGAGAGATGGAACTAGAGACTTGAGGATCGGAAGGAAAAACCTGATGTGAGTAGCTGGTGATACCACCAGGTCCATAGTGGGGTCCTGGCCTCAGCTGTCATCAGGGGGCATATCTGGGTCCATGTCCCCACAGTAGCAGTAGTCTGTTACCTTCATAAGTCAAGTGGACATCCCTGATCTGGGTTGCCACCAGAGGACATGATGTATGAGGCCTGTGCAGTATTGGCTCATCCCCCATCAGGAGAACTGGACCTACAAGCATGAGAGCAGGAGTGCTGACCCTGCCCCTGGCCACCTGCAGTACTTAAAAGAGCAGGATGGAAGGGTTAGGGGGTTGAGGATGGGAGGGCAGGGCTGGGAAGGGGGGAAAGAGGACAACGTGATGGAGATGTAACCTGAAGCAACAAATAAATAAATTTATTAAAAGAAAAAAAAAAAAGAAGAGCAGGTCCTGCACATTTCAGAAGTTGCAAGTGAGATGGCCCCAAGGATGCAAGCTTGGGAGAGCTGGTCCTACCATTTGTCTCCCTGTGGTAGCATAGACAAGGGAGAGATACCCTCCTCTCCCTCATCCCTCATCACCTGTAGCAGATGGGAGGCCTGGCCCTGGGGGTCTTGAGAGCAGAAAAACTGTCCCTGTTCTCCCCTAGCAGCATCACTCTGGAGAGCAGAACCTACACTTCCCCTGGGCAGCAGAGTACAACTGGCCCTTGATATAGGGGTTGTGGGTGAATTGGCCACAAGGGTATGAGGCCTTTTGTCTGCTTTACAGTGGTGTTGGCAAGGGAGAGATCCCCTCCCCTCCCTTTTGTCCTCACCACAAGTGGCAGATGGGAGATCTGGCTCAATGGGATCACAAGAGCAGGAGAGTTGTCCTTGCCCCTTCATGCTGCAGCACTCCAGAGAGCAGGTTCTGTGCTGGGTAGCATAGTAGAACTAGCCCTGGATGTGGGGGTTGCAGACCAAGAACCAAGGCTTTGAATTGACCCACCCCAAAATATATCCCATGGGTGAACTGCTGGAGTGCATGAAGAGACCAGTTCTACAAACCTAAAACTACAGGAGCTCCATGATACAGGTCAGCAACAGGATATCTGACAGGAGTCCCAGTAAGATTCTAGCATTGACAAAGTAGCAGAAGCCAGAGCCCTGGAACCAGACCAAAAGTCATTGTCATGAATATTCGCAAGCAAAAATGTGTGAACAAAAGGTAATATTGTGGGACACACTGTGACACACTACAGCTTCCACAATGAGGTTTTTTTTTCCCTCTGTTGGGAGGGTTGCAAGGATGGAGGGTGGGTCTATGAGAGAGGTGGGAGATGAATGGGATCAGGTTGCATGATGTGAAATTCACAAAACAAAGTAAAAGAAAAAATATTAGAATCAAATAATTATCACCTCTGCAAATGCCTTCACCACAAGACCTAGAATAGAATATACCCAGACAGCAAAGCCAACTAACCAAGTTAATATAAAAGTTTAATAATCACAGATGAAAAATCTCCACATAATGGTGCAAAAAATTATCAGAATTTGTGTCAAAATTTTAGCAATTTTTCTTAGAAATTTAAAAGACTATTAAAAGTTTTCTTATGGAAAAGGACATTGAACACAAACATAATCTGAATTCCAAACAATGTTGAACTAAAGAAGATGGAATGGAAAGACAAAGTCTCAGTGTGTTCTTCTAGGGCATGATCTTGTATATCACTTTGACTGACTGACTGGTGCTAAGCCTTAGAAGTGTACAAGGAAAATTATGACCCAGTCTTCGCATGGCAGCCAGGTCACTTGCGTTGTGATTACATTTGTATTTAATGATGTAGCTAAAGCTGAGCACAAAAGCACCACACACAGGTCATAGGCACAGAACCTATGAGACTTCAATTCTAATGATACAAATGCCTAAATACAATCTAATATATGTCCAATTACTTGGCAATAGAATACCTAGCATAGACTTCTTATCCAACAGGAAGAAGAATTCAGAAATGGCAGCCTTTAAAATTTTAGCCATCTCTGTACACCAGGATTTGGATTTCAAACGGTGCTTTTACCCAACTTCACAGGCTTCACTGGAACATAATGAAAACACACGGCGCTTTTAAATGAAAGACAATGAGTCACCCTCCAGTCGGATAAAAATAGAACAAAACTGACAAACATCATCTGCAATAAAATTAGCTCAGGAGTAGGCAGCAAGGAGGAAAAGTATTAATTTTCCTTAAAGACAAGTAATGTGAACTGAACTGGGAATCATTTTAGGGATCCAAAATAGTGAGGTTCAGTAACATGAAGAGAGAGTACATCCAATAAAATAAGAATTATCCCAGGCTAATTTTCATACCATCTAATCAAAATGAGTGTCTTTTAGAAAATATGACTGATTAATCATGAATCAATTCTAAACTGCAGGTAATTCTTGGTGATAATTATGGGTAAATTATTTTTAAAAAACCATGCAGAGCCTTTTGGAGTGGAATGTGTAGGCTTTAATGCACCATAAAGTTCAAGAAAAATAAATAATATAAAATACTATCACAATTATACATAAAATTATGAACTGAAATAATACTTATATAAAATCTATGATGTAACAAACATCTTCCTCTAAATGTAACCAAATATTCTGTAATAATAACAAATATTCTTACTCTATCAATCTTTTTACTGATAGATAGATTGTATTGTTATTGTTGACTGCCATGGTTGACAACATTGTTGTTTATTCCCTGGAAGTTTAACAAAGAACAACAACAACAACACAAAAGAACTATGCTGTCTTTACAAACACTTAAAATCAATAAACCAAGTTGCCTGCTTCTGTGTGGACCATGTCAATGAAAGACATTTATTATGTTTCTCTTTAATTACTGTATCACACATCTCTGAGCTAACTAGGTCCTCCCAATTTTTTGCTTAAGCTATGTGGTTCTCATGTTTAAGAATGGAGCCAAAAAGGAAAATGCAAATGGAAGATTGTAACCCCACAAAAGAATAACATCCTAGGGTGGAAACACAGGAGGATCCTGACTAGCTAAGAAATGCCAGCAGATCCTAATGCTGGCTCATTTTGTTGTTTTCTTTTTTTCCCTAGAGGAGAGAGAGATTTAATGAGGATATTGGAAAGGATACTAATGTGGAAAAGAGACACAGTACAAGTGAAGAAGCCTGAGCATACAAAAACATGGCAGGCAAGGAAGAGCCCATGGAAGGCACTTTACTAACTGCCAACAATCCAAGTAGGATTACCTAGGCCACCACTGCAGTGCTGATTAAAGATGATCCTGATGAACAAGAGCTGATAAGGTCTCATAACATATTTAACATGCTGCATTTTCCCCTGAAATACACAACAGATATCACTTATCAGATGTAAATCAGAGGGAAGAATGTGATAAGACCTATTGGGAAAAAAATTCCAAGAAGCAGTCAAGTGCTGTTAAATTAAGCCAAATTTGGCCTGAGGCTGACTCCATACTTTGAGTTTCTATTTTACGAACTGCCACCTAAATTAGTATATAAACAAACTGAAACCCAACATAGAATTTGAATTTGTGTCTGTTAGTGTGTGTTAGTGTGTGTGTTTCATGTGTGTGATAGTGTACATTCTCATGTGTGTATGTAGTGTGGAGGCCAGAGGACAAACTCACATGTCATTCTTCATGCACTATCCACCTTGGTTTTTGAGACAGGGTCTCTCATTAGCCGAGAGCTCGCCAAGGAAATTAGACTAGCTGGCCAGTAAACTGGATCGACCTGCCTTATCCTCCCCGACACTGGAATTATGAGCACACATCACCACAGTTGACTTTTGTATGTGTTTCCCCATGCTGGAACTCAGATTCTAATGTTTTCAACACCAACCCTTTACTGACTAAACTAGGTCCCCACCCAAAGAGTACATTCTTTTTTTCTTTTTAATTTAAAGGATTTTTGTTGTTTATTTTATATTCTAATTCCCATTCCCCCCTCCATCCCTCTGCCCAACCCCACCCTTCCACCCACCTTCCCCTGCCATTCAGTACCAACCCACTCTGGCACATCAAGTACTAAGCCACAATCAGTACTAATTGCCTCCTCTTCACTCAAGGCAAAATAAGGCAGCTCCCACTAGGAACATGAGTTCCTCAGGGAGGCAACATTGTCTAAGTCCGGGTTATACCCTATTCAGATTATTAGGGGGATCCACTTGAGGATCAAGCAGCCTGTCAGCTTCATACATTTAATGGGCCTAGGGCTAGTCCTTGCAAGCTCTTTGCATGGTGGTTCAGTCTCTTTGAGCCCCCTTGGGTCCAAGTTAATTGGTTCTGCGGGTCTCTTGTGGAGTCCTTGATAACTCCAGCTTCTTCAAACTTTCCCCTAACTTTTTCTCAACTCTCTAATTTTTGCCTAATTATCTACCAGATAAGGTTTCTCAGATGGCAGTAATGTTGGGTTATTACCCAGATTCCTCTCTCCCTCCACTTCTGACATCTATTTTATCTTATCTACTTAGAAGGATTCAATCATCATCCCTCGAGCCCTCCTTGAAACTTAGTTTCTTTGGGTCTGTGGATTGTAGCATAGTGATCTTGTACTTATTGGCTAATATCCACTTATGAGTGAGTAAATACCATAAGTGTCTTTTTGGGTCTATGTTAGCTCACTTAGGATGATCTTTTCTGGTTCCATCCATTTACCTGCAAATTTCATCATATCCTTGTTTCTGATTGCAAAGCAGCATTCCATTGTGTAGATATACCACAATTTCTTTATCTATTCCTCAGTTGAAGGATATCTAGGTTGTTTACAGCTTCTGGCTGTTACAAATAAAGCTGCTCTGAACATGGCTGAAGAAGTAGTCATAGCTCAAGCACTAAGATCAACAACTAATAAATGTAAGGCCAAGGACACTGTCATTAGAGTAAAATGCAGCCTACAGTGTGGGAAAAGATTCACCAACCCCATATCTGACAGAGGCCTAATATTTAAAATATGTAAAGAACTCAAGAAATTAAACACACTAAATAATCCAATCAAAAAGTGGAGTAGAGAGCTAAACCAAGAATTCACTACAGAGGAAACTCTAATGGCAGAGAAGCATTTAAAGATATGCTCAACACCCCTACTCACAAAGGAAATACAAATCAAAACGACTCTAAGATTCCATCTTACACCCATCAGATTGGCTAAGTTCAAAAGTTCAAGTGACTGCACATCCTGGCAAGAATGTAGAGAAAGGGGAACACGCTTGCTGGTGGGAGTGCAAACTTATACAAGCACATTGGAAAACAGTCTGGCACCTTCTAAGAAAACTGGGAATAGCTCTACCTCAAGACCCAGCTATACCACTCCTGGGCATATACCCCAAGAGTACATTCTTATGAATACCTGAGTCTCAGCCAATCACAGCCCACCTTCCTCATCAGACCACCCACACTAGGCTAATACCTCTCCACATCATTTCTAGAGAAAGCAATTTTTTTTCTTATGACAAGAGGCTTCACTTCCTTTATCTGTCTATAAATATATGGCTCGGGCAAGTTTTCTCAATCTTAGTTCCCAGTGCTGCCCAAGTCATAATCATTTTTTTTACTCAATCTCTACTAAATTTGTCTCATTTTAAAAAAATTTATAATGATTACTAGAATAAAAGCCTACAGGAAGCCAGCAAAAATTGAGCCAAGGAGAGGTTTTTCTCATGTAGTTACAAAAATGGTAGACTTTTCCTCCAAAACTGAAAAGTGAACTGAATAACAACTCATGATATTTATAATAGATCATAATCTATAGACAGCAGAAAAATGATAACACAAAGTTACTACATTTCTGTCTGTCTATACATTAATCCTTCTATCACCTGGCTACCTGCTCCCTTGATCAATAATTTTTTAACCAAAACTAGTAGATCATAGAGAGGAATAGTGTGTGAGCTTCCCTTCTGACTCCATACATTTTTAAAAGAGTAAGAT
>CAJQZJ010034368.1:2469105-2489245 GCA_907164525.1 Lophiomys imhausi
CAGGCCAGACGTGTCCAATGGACTTATAAATAACACACCCTCTTTGTAACCCACGTAACAGCTTGCCCTAGACCTGTCACCCAAATTACATGAAGGAAAATTCTGCTCTGTAAAAGCAATTTTTATTCACTAGATGTAATTACGGTCTTCAAGGCTTAATGCAGAATTAAGTTCTTAACTCTGGCTGACTGGTTCAAGTCAGCTGTTCTGATCAAAAAATTCTCTCCAAGCTGACTAATTCAAATTGGCTTCTCCCAGTGATTTCTGGTTGAACTGCTCTGCTAGGCCTCATACTATCTTTGACAATATGTTCTATCTTCCAGCTCCTCATTCTTTGGCTTGTTCTGTCTTCTCTGGTATCTAGCTTGTTCTCTCTGCAATCTGTTTCTGTACAAGTGTTCCAGTAAAATTGCCTCTGAACTCCATGAACTGAAATGCCACTGACTGACTGACTCAACTCAACTGATGCTCGCTACCTGCACCCTTTTTCCTGTGCTATTCTTATGAGAGTTGGGCATATCCTAATGTGTCAAATCTTTCTCTGATTTGTCATTTTGTCTGTCCCTCAATTAGACATTACTGTTCCGGATTAAAGTTGTATACTAAAGGCGAATCTGTATTCCAGTTGGATCACACAGACCTAGAAGGTCTTGGGATGTGATTAGAGCAGCCATGTTGCTTGACTAAAATTCCTCTACATTGCCCTCAATTGTATTTTGTTCACTGGACTCTAACTTCCTATTTTTAAAAATAAATAAATGTAATCAAAGAGATTTACAAAGCTTACACTTAAGATCTTCTGAGTATCATTACCATCTAAAAAAAATCATGTAAGCCGGGCGTTGGTGGCACACGCCTTTAATCCCAGCACTTGGGAGGCAGAGGTAGGCGGATCTCTGTGAGTTCAAGGCCAGCCTGGTCTACAATGTGAGTCTAGGACAGCCAGAGCTGTTATATAGAGAAACCCTGTCTCGAAAAACCAAAAAAAAAAAAAAAAAATCATGTAAAATTTTTCTAACAGGTATTCCTCACATTGTGTTCCTATATATCACTTTTAAGCACTACAGTTCCACCAGGTCTGAGCCTCTCTGACATTGAGTCCAGTAAGTTAAAAACCACCATTTTTCTTTACTGGTAGCTACAAATTGTGCATAACACTAATCCTTGTGGTTGTTATAACTACAAGGTGCCCTGTTTTTGGTTCATTTGCACTGCTTCATCCTGACACCTCCTGTGTTCCAGAGAGACAAGGCTCAGCTGGGCCCTCTGTGGTTGGTATTCACCAACAGTGAGTACAATAGAGAAATGCTAACTTATAATTATTTGAAGAGAATGTAATTTGCCACTGAGATAATGAAGAGAATAATGCCAGTCAGGAGCTTATCAGACGCAGTATGCTTTATTGAAATCTCCAATACCATTCAGACACCCTTTGGCTATGTATTCATTTGTAGCTGTAATGTACAAACTCAGCAAGATTGACAAGGCTAAAGAAAAAGGGGAAGTTGGTAGAGGAAAAAGTAGCCATTATAAAATACTCCCAAGATCTGTTATTTTGTTCCCTTCATATTTCTTTTTTATACCTAATGGTGTGGCACATATTTCTTCTGCTTTTATACCTATAATTAATCTTCCAGTGGATGATTGATTAGGAGAAAATGGCTTCAGTTTATTTCTTCCCTGTTCACATGTCTTTATATTTATCTGGCTTCTTACTAAAGTTTTTTAGTTATACTTTTAATACCCAACAGAAATTATGACTGTGTAAAAATAACTGGAACACTATTAGAAAGGAAAATGTAAAATAAATAGTTTAAAGAAATAATTGCTTTGAGTTGTATGAGGCTAGGAACTCAAGCCATGAGATCTGAAATGAAATATAAATATAGTATTATTAATCCTATATTCCATAATGTCTGTTAAATTATTCATGAGGAGTATAGGCAATATCTAATCATGCTTATTTTTCTTTGCTTAATCTTAATATTATGTCTTCTAAATTTGCTGTTACTGTTTTCTTTTACCCTGCTTTCCTCATGCTGTCCTAGATTTAAATCCAGCCTATATTCCCTTTGTTCCAAATTGGCACACTGACCTTAATAATTCTGGAAAGCACACTAAATTCTCTGTTTGGTTGCTTTCTCCATTTCCCATATTTTAAGCACCCATTGTGGACTGATCACCTATGTGTTGTCTCCTCAGTTACAAAGTTTCTTCCTGGCATCTCAAGCAAGTCTACCTAGTGATAGCAAGTATATGCTATGTAGTCACATCTGAGTCTGCACTGGAATACTGCTATATTCTTTAGATGTTCATTGTTTGAGGTGTTTTGAGTACTGTTTGAGAACGATTTTATTTTTACCATATTGGATGCCATATACCCAGTATCTACCACATGATTTGCATGTAGTAGGTTCTCAACAGATGCTTGGGGAACAAATAAATAAATGCACGATTATGTTGAAGTGATAGTTTTATAGCTCCTTGAGAGATGCACTCCAACACACACACATACAGAGACAGATAGGCAGACAGACAGAGAGACAGAGAAACTCAGTTACCCTAGGTCATTTGTGGCCATCCTTAGAGAGTTGATTCAAGTATCAACCACCTGCACACATCAAATACTGTGTCTTTTATAAGTCCCTTATATAAACATCAAAATATCTGCACACAATTCCTAACAAAGAACAAGTCCCATTTAGGTTGTTGTTACACTGGTGTACAATTCTTTTTTTTTTTTAATTTTGAATGGCAATTCTTTTTTTTTTTAATTTTGAACGGCAATTTCTTTTTTTTTTTAATACTTTATTTTTTTTTCTTCAAGTTACATCTCAGTAACAAACCCCTCCCTATTCCCCCTTCCTATCCCGCCCTTCCACCCTCTTCTCCCCAGAAGTTTCCCCTTTCAGTCCAACAGATGGTTCCTTCTCTTATAACAGTAAGTATTATACAAAACAATAGATATAAATATGCCACATTTATGAGAGTTAAATGGCCCAGTATACCTTCCCAATGTCCAGTGGTGTACAATTCTTTAAAGAATCATATTCCCCAACAAATCTGCACATGTCCAAAGCAAAATAAATTGTTTCTAACATTTTTGATCTATATTTGTTTAGCTTCATGAATGTAGAGCATATAGATATGGAGATCTGACTATATAGACTTATATGAATGGGAACATACATAAAGAAACCCTTTGTCGTGATCACTAGGTGTTCTGAACTCAGCCAATTTTATTGTGTAGTAGTTTGAACAGGAGTGGTCCCCATAGGCTCAAATATTTGAATGCTTGGTCATTAGGGAGTGGTAATATTAAGAGATGTGTCCTTGTTGAGGTAGGTGTGGCTTTGTTGGAGGAAGTTGTCACTGGAGCAGGCTTTGGATTTTCAAACACTCAAGCCAGGCCAGTGTCACTCTCTTCCTGCTGTCTGCTGATTCAGACAGAAACTCTCAGCTTCTTCTCCAGCACCATGTCTGCCTGCACACTGCCCTGCTTCTAGTCATGATAATAATGGACTAAACTCCTGAACTCTAAGCCAGCCCCAATTAAATGTTTAACTTTATAAGAGTTGCCAAGGTCGTGGTGTCTTTTCATAGCAGTAGAAACTCTAAGACTTACTGATACCATTTTACTTTTCAAATGCACTTTTCTGTGACGAGATATGATGCAGTGATTCAAGTACTTGGTGCACACACATGTGGACAGGAATTCAGATGTCCAGAACCCACAGAAATAAGGATAAGCACAGCTTCCTACCTATATGTCTACATTCTTAAGGCAGAAATGGGGAACCCCAGAGTAATCTGGGCTTCTACATAAACCTGCAGAGATACACACACACACACACACACACACACACACACACACACACACACATACACATAATTACAAATGAAAAATTATAAAAAAATTAAAGCCACTTTTTATTTATTGCCTAATCAAGTAGTAAATGGAACCATGCAGCTTACGTGTTTGCTGACTGTGACTGAGAAATATGCAGTGTTATTTTTTGAAGGGGGGGTCAATCAAGCATTAAAATTTTTACATGGCAGATGAAAGATAATGTGTACCTTTTGCTTTGAGACAAATATTGTTAAAAATGGTAACTACAATTGAAATGACCTCCACTGTATGATTTTTTTTATTATTCAAAGAAAGATTTTAAAGATGCCATTCCCCGTGGTGCTAAGCATGGAACTCAGGGCTTGTATATGCTACTCAAGCATTCTTTCTCTGTGCTACATCCCCAGCCCAACTTTATTTTATTTTGAAACAGGTTCTTACCTATTTGCCCAGGCTGACATTAAATGTGTAGTCCTCCTACCCCAGCCTCCCCAGCAGCTTTGGTTATAGTTGCACAACCCCTTGTCCAGCTAAGCATGTGTATAAATTAAGTTCGAGCACTACAGAGCACAATATTGATATTTAACCATTTTAGCCCACTCACAGTATCCAACAAGGAGCTGAGAAACTAGACCTTTTCATTGTGTTAAGGCTTCTAGCATAGCTAAGACTTTCTTCTATTAAGTACATTAAATAAGGCAAGCTGTCTACATGATCTGGCTTAATGAATGCCATTCAAACACATCACCTTAACTGTTTCTTTCTTTTAACATTTATTTATTAATTCAAGTTACATCTTTATCACAGCGCCCACTCTCCTCCCCTCTCAGTCCCACCCTCCCACCCTCTACTCCCTGTCCCATCTATCCTTTTCCTCCAGTGTGGGGAGCCCCCACATATCAGCCCCCCTCAGTTCATCAGTCACATGAGGGCTAAGAGCTTCCTCCTGCTCTAGGGCCTGACATGGCAGCTCAGCTAGGGTAAAGAGTTCCACTAACAGGTAACAAAGTCCGTGACTGAGACCGCCCCCCCTGCTACTTGCTAAGGGAACTGTATGTCAACCAAGTTGCCTATCTGTGATCGACTTAATTGTTTCTTATTGAGAATCTAATCTGCCTTCCTGTCTTCATTATGACACTCGGTTTGCTTTCAATATACAGAGATAGCTAAGTGATATTACTCATAACAATATCTTTCATAAAGAAAATTTTAGAGTAATAAAACTAAGTTTTCTGTGTATAATTATGACTTTAACAGATTGTCTTAGTTGTCGCTGCTATTTTCATACATACTAGAAAGATAAAGTACAAAATCTCAAAATAACAGATTTCTAATTGCATACATGCAAAAGAAACCGAGAAGTGGGAAGGCAAGAGGAATGAGGAGAGTGAGCAAAGAAGAGAGGAAGGAGAAGAGCAGAAGGAGAGGAAGGTAAAGGAGAGGGAAGTGAGGTAAATAGTAAGTGACAGATTCACAGAGAAATGATAAATAGGTAGGGAGTAGACTGAAAGAAAGAAAGACATTTTCCAAAAGTGTTAGCAGCATGCCCTAATTTTAACTCTCTATTAGGGAAAAAAAAGCCTCTCCCACAAGCAAAGCAATCTCAGACTTGACTCATCTGCATGTTAATGGGAAAATATTTTAATTTTTCCCAGTGTCTATTACAGACTAGGTATGAGCAAATCCCTGCTATTTCAGAAACAGTAGTTAGAACTTAATATTGCTGGTTATTGCATTCACAGCCTGAATATTTTAATACATAGGAGGAAATAACTTTACAAGAAAAAATGTTTGAAATGCTGTATTTAATTAATGCCCAAGGAAAGCCATAAAAAAGAAAAAGTCATAGTTGCCACACTCTAATTTTAAACACTGCTTGCCAGATTTATTTACATGGTCTCCAGCCTACCACTCTGTAGCTTGAAGGTGGCAGAGAAGTTCTATGTAGAACAGAACCTTGGCTTCTAGAACATGCTGAATAATAGGACACGAGATGTGCAAAAAAGCTTGAATTTAAAACAGCTAAATTCCAAGGCTCAGGGCAGATGTTCTGTTATCCTCACCCAGGCAGTTGTAAAGGAGACTACATGCTTAAACTGGCCATCACTGTCTATATTATGGAAGGCACAGGCCCATATGGTTAATATAATATGATACATGCTGGCTGTAGTAGAAGGTTTTAATCAAATCTATGTTAAAATTAGACTTTATGGATTTGTTTTCTTTTCTATTCTTATGAGAGTGTAAACTAAAATGAAGAGACATGGGACATCCTCCACCTTAGTCTTACTACATTCACGAAAAAAGCAAGTCTGTTGATACCCGACATGGGCTGAATGGATGTGAATCTGTGTTTATTGGAGGGAGAAATTGCTCTGGAACACAAAGATTCTTCAATAAGTGACTCTAGAAAAGACAGGAATGGACCATGATGGGTCTGGTGGGCTAGCTGTGTTTTGCAAATGCTATTCCACTTGACACATGCCATAATTAAATGAGTCAAAGTTAACGCCTATTTACCTATGTATAATTTTTATAGGGACAATTTCCAACCTGGATTCTGAGTCAAATTTCTCTCTATTCCATCCAAGCCTGTGTAGCTTTCACTGTGACATGTCTCGTGGAGTGCAGTCAAGTCTGTGACAATAACTGTCATTTTTATCACTGCTCATCTCCTTAACCTAACAACCATGTTAAACTATTTTAGATTTTCATACATAGGATTCAAAAATGAACCTCCAAGTCATTCTATGATGTCATTGTGTTTTGTTTCCTTGGTTTTTTTGTTTTTGTTTTTTGTTTTTTTGTTTTTTTTTTTTTTTTGCAAGAAGATCTCACTATAATATGTAGTCTACCATAAAACTCACAGTCCTCTTGCCTCGGCCTCCTCAGTGCTGAGATTATAGGCATGTACCATTACAACTACCTCTGAAGCTCTGAGACAATCATTAACCCTCATTTTTTCTATGTGTGTGTTTCCAGTTCTTCTGAATATTTTGCCACATTAAAAATAAGGTAGGGAGATAGAGGAAATTAAATACAGTATATTGGATCTTCTGTCCTATGTCCTGGAATTTATTGTTACTGAAAGTTAGGAATGTGACTTTATTTGGAAATACCATTTCTGTAGACATAAGGAGTTAAAAATGATGTTATGCAAGGTTTCTGCAGCTCTCATCCAACACAGCTATTGTTCTAAACACCGGGGCAGGGTACATGGAGCCTATGGCACAAGGTGAAGCCATGAAACACAATAGAAACCAGAGCACAGTCACTCCAACCCTAGAAAGAGCAAGGTTTGCTCTATCCCATAAACTCAGAAGAGGCATGAAGGGGTCCACCTACAAAACCTCTATGATGAGACTATTCTCCCCACACTTTTACTTTTAGTTTCCTGAATCATGTGGTAATTTTCCATTGTTTTAAGCCCTTGTAGCTTGGAAATTTGCTCTGGCAATCCTAGGAAGCTCATATAAAGGATTGATTGTATTTTTTTGGATATTCAAGATACTCTCATTG
This sequence comes from Lophiomys imhausi, assembly GCA_907164525.1. Lineage (NCBI taxonomy): Eukaryota > Metazoa > Chordata > Mammalia > Rodentia > Muridae > Lophiomys > Lophiomys imhausi. The sequence goes on from CAJQZJ010034368.1 coordinate 2,476,475, forward strand.
ATTCCATCCTGTTCTCTCATAGTTACTTAAGGATCATAACTTTCCTACTGTTTCGAGGTGCTTGAAACAGTTTGCATATGTGCCCTGCAAATAACATTGGAGTAAGAGGAGGGTCCTCTGGAGAGGCATTTAGGTAGAAAGGGATATTAAGCCTTATGGAGGGTCCAGAGGGAGCTAGCTTAGGCCACTTTAGGGCACTTCTTTCTCCATGTATTACAGTCCACAAGAAATGGGCTTTCACTCTACCCCAAACCTGCTAGCTTTGCATTCTTGGAGCTTGCACTTTCTAGAACTGTGAATAATAAATCTGCTGTGCACACACTGTTCACATGCTGGTTTCCATTCTAGTAGCTCAGGTGGATGAAACAAGGCCTTTCTGTTTGACGTGCTGTCCAAATCCTTCTCTGCACTAGAATTTCAAGAGCCCTTTCCTTTCCTGAGTTTGGACTTATCTCTTTGTAAACCTCTAAAGACATTTGACCTCTAGATTTATTCTACAAAATCTCAAATAATTTTTCATGATCAAAGGAGTTGGGAATGGGTGTAGGGCTGAGGATCTTTCTGAAATGGGAACCCAGGAGGTCAGGGGAATGATGACAGGGATTCAGTCAGCCCTGCAATGTCTCTTTCCAACACTGAGAAATAAAGGGCTTGAACCAGAGAACTGGCATCCCTGAGTTCTCTCAGGATACATAGCACCTAGAGCAATGTCCACCTTTCCTGTAGTTTTATGGCACGATCACTGAAATGATTTTCAATGCCAGATTAAATACGGGAAAGAGTGGACAGCAGCTGATTATCAGAGTTGTGGACAACCTACTCTTTTTGGCTTCCATGAGAACATATTTTTAAATGAGCAGGGGTTCCCTGCTGTTCTCTGAAGGATTCTGTCAGGTAGACAGGCATCATGAGGCTTTGTCATTGTGTTTTGGAGTAGCACTAGGGCACAGATCAGATGTCATCAGCACCACAGGACCTGGAACTTTCACTGGAGGAACCAGACTGTCACAGTTGGGGACAGTAGAAGTCACTCATTTATAATGACAATAATTTTTACACAAAAAAAAAACAGGATGTTGTATCTAACAGGTAAAGTTCATACATGGGAACAATGAAACAGAGCATTTGAATTCAGAATTGTCCTAAAAAATATGACATAGAAAGCTGTGTGAATGGCTGGGTGCCATGGAAACTCAGAAAGATAGGTAAAACCCAAGTACATTTCTCTTACATTTTCAAAAAAATTGAGTGATAAACACAACTTTAAATTACATCAAGTATTTTAAGTAACTCTAGTCTCACACCACTGGCAACCCCTTTTATTGATGTTAGTAGATGGGATAAATTAGGGATTTTTATTATTTTACAATAATATTTTCAAATGACAAATGTTAGAGAATTTTTTGTGTTCAGTTACCTGGTGCTACTGCTATTCAAGCCCTATTCCTGATGTTGGGGGTAACGATAATAACAATCACTGTTAGCGATGTGTGTACTCTGTGCCAAGGTGATAATGCTTGCATTGGATCTTCTACATTGTTGTATCATCTAATCTCACAATAAGAATGTGATTTATGCAAATTTAACTCTTCTTAGCATATATAAATTTAAATCCAAAGTCATGCAGCTAGAAAAGTCACAGACCAAAAATTTAACCTAGTTGTGTGAAAAGACAGAGAGGTACCCTTCCCCAGGATGGTGAGTCAGAAGTCTGCTCACAGAGACAGCCCTGAAACCGTATCTCAGCTCTCCTCTTAGACTGACAATAGAAATGAAATCCGTCCTCAAATTCCAGTTCCCAGAACATCAGCCTCTTCTTTCCCTCTCCGCAGAAGCAGCTAGAGGAAGAAGATGGGGTGGAAGGGGAGGGATCAGGTCAGCTCTGGATGTGCCTTCGTTTTCTGGAGAGGGCAGGTATGTTCACCTTATTTGATTGTGATTATTGCAAACAAACAAAAGAAGGCAATGTGAAAATGAAATCATATGTAAGAGTATGGTACAATACTTTTTATAAAAGCAAAAGTATGAAACTGACTTGGGCCACAGACCAGTATTAATGTACTTTGTTTCATGTGGTCAAATATGTATCAAATTTGTCTACATTACAGAGATGTGCTGTGACCCACCCACATGTGTATTACGGAGGTTTTCACTTATGAACAAGAAATTATAGCTATGTAAAAGGATTAGTCAATTTATGTTTTCATTTTTATAAAATTCATCCTACTTTGTCAATTTGCCATACCCTAAAATATATATATATATATATATATATATATATATATATTGTATTGAGAGCAATATGTGGTTGTTTCTTGACAAAGGACAATTTGAGTGATGAAAAAGCAGCTTTTGCTCTTAAATATGTAGGAGTTACCATGGAAACGTTTCTACTTTGACTCCCAGCATATCTTGTTCTAGGGAGAGCAGCCTGTTGTTATGGCAATAGGAACTTGAGCACTTTTCCCCTAAAGAAGATGAGAAGGTTGTCAGCTACATGATATATATGAATGCCAGTGCGTTTACCTGGGAGCTTACAGAAATCACAGCTGTTAGAGACAATAGGTACCAATTTAGAAACCCTGGGAAGAGCTCCTGCCCTTTGTTCCTTCCCTGCTTTATTTTTAACTACTGCATAATGAATAATAATAGTGTGGAATTGTGTTTCAAATTTGATTAACTGAAGGCAATGAATTCAAATTGTCATTTCTATGGCAACCGGTTATAATATTTTCTTAAGATTGCAAAATAAAACACGTTTGAAATTCTAGAGGAGTTATCACCTTTACTTAATGCGTGAGATGGTTTTGATGATGATAGATAAAATTTATAGGATGCTTGCTATATGTTAGGTGCCATTTTACATTTTTAGGGTTTTTTTGTTTATTTGTTTAATAGCCTTATTTTTCTTGAAAACAAGAAAATGGGGTATATATACAAATACAAAAATTGCAACTAACAGATCTGCTGTGATTGAATTCTAATTAGAATTGCAAAATACTTCATTTCAGGGACTTAAGGTTTTTCTCATGAGAAGTTTTCAGCCTCCTAAGCTGAAGCCGTTCCTCCTACTGGTTTAAATGTTGCAGATGATTCATGAGCTCATCTCAGTCCAGTCTTGTAGGCAGCAATAAATGAGCACTAGGCCCATATCACTTCCTCCCTCCCTTTCAATTTCTTACTCCTCCTGGGTCCTCTCTCCCAAATTTATGATCTCTTCTTTAATTACTGTTATTGTATATATGTATTTTATATATGTGTGTATATATATTTGCACATATATATATATATAGCAGCTTATTAAATCCATTTAGTTTTGCTCATATATGAATGTGTCCAGAGCTGACCGGTTTGGACTGGACAACCTAAGTGAGAGCTCTTTCCTAGAGGAGATCAAGTCTTTCTCTCAGCAGACATTAGCCAACTGTAGTTCTTCATCTCTAGGCAGGGCCATGTGGATATTCCCCTCTCCTCTGTCTTGTAAAAGGAACCATATTGCTAAGAGTTCATGGGTGCAGTTTCCCTGTCATATATAGAAGACATTTTCTCACAGCAGATATTCTCATATTCTGGTTCTTCACAATCTTTCCAAAACTCTTCCAAGATTTTCCCTGAGCCTTAAATATAAAGGTTGTAAAACTTTTTTTTAATTTATTTATTTGTTGCTTCAGGTTACATCTCCATCATATTGTCCTCTTTCCCCCCTTCCCAGCTCCTCCCTCTCACCCTCTACCTCCTAACCCTTCCATCCCATTCCTCTGGAGTGGAGAAAAACTTTTTTATTGTATTCATACATCCAAATTCTCATAATACTTATTTTAGTAAGAGAGCATTGGTGCTGCCATTCAACAAAGAAAGAAGCTGCAAGCACAAAGTGATCATTATTCCAAAATCTCAACAAAGTGATCTACCCAGGAAGAACTCCTAACTGCTTCCTTATGCCTCAATCATATTCTAGAAGAGTTTTTATTTGCTTATATTAATACTAAATCTCAATCATAACTTAAAATACAAAACTATACTATCTAAAGTTTTTCCAAAGAGGAGTATAAATTTTAGACTGTAATTGACAATATAAGCTTGAATTTAACTGAACCAAAGGAAGATACAATCTCTTTTCTCAACAATGACATTATCATGACAGTGTACCAAATCCTACCATTAGTTAATAGCTAAAAAGCTTAGGGTAATTCCTGCAGATTTGAAAGCCTTATCTGAAAACAGTGAAATTCTTGAGGGGTTATTCTGAATATAAGACTTGGGTATAAATACAAATATAAAAATTGCAACGAACAGATCTGCTGGGATTGAACTCTAATTAGAATTGCAAAATACTTCATTTCAGGGACTTAAGGTTTGTCTCATCAGAACTTTTCATCCTCCCAAGCTGAAGCCGTTCCTCCTACTGGTTTATATGTTGCGGATGAATCATGAGCTCATCTCAGTTCAGTCTTGTAGGCAGCAATTATGTAAGTGTTTCAATATCACAAAATGTTCATTTCACTCTGTGTTATTAAAAAGCTTGTGTTGTTGAGCAAAAGCTCCTTTCCTGTTACTTTGGCTCCATATCTACGTACGAAGATTTTTTAATAAGCAGTTTCTGAAAGGATAGTGATCGACCTGATAAAGCATGACAGAGTAAAAATAAGTGCAATAAATACCTTCTAACTGTGACTTTTAAAAGGCCCCTTTTAAATTAGGAGCAGGGGACAAAGCCATCATCACCATGCTCGTGGTGGTGTTTCCCTGGAGACCCTGGACAGTGAACTAGGAAGGACAAGCAAGAGAGCTTAGCAGAGGGCTACCAGTTGTCCCTTCCCCATTAATGTTCAAAACACTTAATAGTTGATATTAAGACATTCTTAAATAAAGAACACTGCAAACAGTAATTTGCTTAAGTAGCAGTGTGAGTTGCTCTGCTAGCTACTGTTTTTCTCAGACCAGTTCCTGTGTACCTTGCCAGCACAGATGTCACAGTATGTTCTGACTCTCCTGCCTTCTGCAAGGATGAAATTCTACAGCTTCTTCCCCAACCCAGCTGCACCTTCATTAGTAAATGTTCACAGAACCTCTATCCCGTTTTCCCTGTGGAATTTAGGCTTATATTTACATAGATGTAGGCCCAGTTCACTGATGAAATGTATCTGGTTTAACTTTGATATTTCTTATACAAGAGGGAGTTGAAAGCTTCCTTTAAAGCACACTTCATTTAAAAAATATCTTATAATTATTAGTGGGTTAGGATTATGGAAGTAGACGTTAGGGAATAAATGATGCTATTGTATCAGTCATGATTGCCACTCGCTGTTTATTATATTAATATATATTTGTCCATATAGAAATCAATTTTCAAGGTAGTGTTATTCCAATGGAACAAATAGCAGGTATATGGATGATGGAAAAAAAAAAACCTGCCAGAGTAATGAAAGTGATATGCAAATTAGTAAGTAACAGCACTGAGACGTGTGCACAGGTCTCACAAAAAGCACCCTGCTCAGCTCCTTGGAGCAAAATGTCTCTTAAAATGTTTAAGGTGTTTTAGGAAGAAAATTATTCTGCTATGGGAAGAACAACTTGCCTAATGCACTTGGTTGTTTAAAGAACTCTGCCTAGTTTTTTCTTACTTCTCACATAACAATCAGTATTAAAGGGAAGGTTCACTATTTGGTGGATCTGAGGAATTATTCTTTCTTGATCCACAGCTAGCTTTATGTCCTAAACTGTATTTTTATGCATGTCAGTTTTCTCCAAGCTCTTCACTGTCCTAAAGTAACTAACTTCATACCCATCTTTGATTCTTTGTGGATTAACCTTCTGTCTTTTTGTGTTTCTTCTCTATTTCTTTCCTTCCTCTTTTTCTCTCTTCTCCTTTCATTTGTGAGCAGTGGAAACACACAGAATACACCATTTATTAGTCACATAGTCCTTGCCTCTTCGTAAAAAAATCCTTTCTTCTCCCTCTTTACCTCATCGAAAAGATGTGCTTGTCATTACATGTGAGCAAACAGATTGAACAATTTTTAAATGAATGTATTGTTTCTATGAATAAAAAAACAATTTTGTACATGATAGATGATTGAAAATTACATGCAATAGTTTTAGAATACACTTTGGCTGTCCTTCCTCCGTCATCAATATTTATTTAGCCTCCGACAAGAAAGGCTCTGATCAGGACTTTGGGTTCTGCATGGATGACCATGCTGTTGAAGAGTACATGTCCTGAGTAGTTAAAGAGACAACAATTGTCCCTGGATTGAGGCTCCTCACACATTCTTACAGAGAAATCTAGAAAGTTATATGTGAACAAATTGAGGAACTGGTTTTCTTTTTTTTTAATGTTTATTTATTACTTCAATTTACATCTCCATCATAGTGCCCTCTTTACACCCCTCCTGGTTCCATCCTCCCACACCCTCCTCTCTCTCCCCCCCATCCCACTCCTCTGATGTGGAGTGTCCCTACACATCCACCCCTCTCAGTTCAACAGTCATATGAGAGTTAAGAGCTTCTTCTTGCATTGAGGCCTACATAGTAGCACCCCTAGGGCAAATTGTCCCATCAATAGGTAACAAAGTCTACATTCCTAATCCTTTTGGTGTGTTTGTTGTAGGATAGTTATCCTGTACTATATGGATAAAATCCAATTATAAGTGAGTAGATGCCATGTGCATCGTTCTGAGTCCGGGTTAACTCACTCAGGATGAGCTTTTCTAGTTCCATCCATTTGGCTGCAAATTGCATGCTTTCCTTATTCTGATAGATGAGTAGTATTCCATTGTGTAATGTAGAACAATATTTTTATCCATTCATCGGTTGAGGGACATCTGGGTTGTTTCCAGTTTCTAGCTATTACAAATAAGGCTGCTATGAACATAGATGAAAATATTTCCTTGTGGTTTGGTGAGGAATCTTTTGGGTGGATACCCAGAAATGGTATGGCTGGATCTTGAGGTAGGGCTATTTGAAGATTTCCAAGATATCGCCAGACTGATTTCAATAGTAGTTGTACAAGTTTGTACTTCCACCACCAAAGGAGGAGTGAGGAACTGGTTTTCTAGATGAGATAGAATAGCAAACCTGTAGGTGACATTTATGGTTTTTTTTATTTTAGAAATATTATTATTTATTTTTATATGTTTGCCTGTTTTGCTAGCATTGATGCATATACACCACATGTGTACATGGTGTTTGCAGATATCAGAAGAGGAGAATATAAGATCTTCAGGAATTGTGGTTATGAATGTTTGTGAACCACCTGTGAGAAACCAAAACCACTACCCGTGGAAGAATAAGGGCTCTTAAAAACTTGGTCAAATCCCTAGGCACCTGTAAGAGAAGTTAAGACCATGTCTTCTTTAAAAGATAAGAAAAGTAAGAGTTCCCCAAAGAGAGAAGGGCAAATGTATTTTGGGAAATCAGACCTTTCAGGTGCAAAGACTAGAACACATTGTATGGAAGCCTTGGGAAGCTAGAAAGTACTCAGGGAGATGGTGAGACTGAGGGAGCACACTAAAGAAAACAAAGATGTGACACAAGCCAGTGGGTAAACAAACAGGAATATGAGTTCTTACACTGATGTTAAAGAAAGCTCTATGGAAAGAATGAGAAAGAGAATATGTAATGATAGATTGATAGAAGATAGATGATGAAAAAGATAGGTGATAGATAGATAGATAGATAGATCATAGATAGATAAACAGATATCATAGAAATATAGCTAGATAGGTAGGTAGGTACATATGTAGATAGAAAGAAAGATAGATGCCTTTATTGATAGATGATAGATAGGTATAGATAGATAGATGTTAGACACATATATTGATAGAGATAGATGATAGATTGATAGATAGTTGATAGATATTGATAGGTAGATAATAGATGATAGATGATTGATAGCTACATAGACAGATGTATAGATAGATAGATAGATATAAATGGATAGATGATATATAGATAAGTAGATAGATGACAGCTAGACAGACAGACAGATACGATTGATAGATAGATAGATAGATAGATAGATAGATAGATAGATAGATAGATGGATAGATAGATATCATAGAAAGGGAAGCATATTAATTGTGTACATTTGGAGGTTGGAGGGAAGGGAGAGAGACAATGTTTCTGTGACAGAGAGAATGGGATTCAGGTATTGTAAGAAATTTCTGTTCTGCTTTGTAGTAAGAGCATTGATGCAGAGATTTAGAGCAGATGGTAAATACATTTCTGCAGCCAGAAGAGTCACTCAAGGGCAGACATTAGATTATCTCTTCTAACAGCATGATACAGTCAAAAGCTGTACCCATATGTGTTCATGGGGTACATAACCTGGAGTTTGGAATTCATTCATTTTAGACAATTAACACTTTACCATCCCATGCTATGACATCAAAGATTAGAAAACACATGATTTTGTGCAAGGAATACTTTAGTGTCTCAGATGCTAGCTAGCCAAGCACGGAGAGGTAGGGAGCATCCTGTTTTATTCATTACTAACTGCTATGTGCTAGAAAGCCTGCAGTGACTCCATAGCTACCATCAATGAATGAATAATGATTGATGACATTGTTTAAGGATAACTCATTCCCTGCCTCCAGTGCCCAACTCCAACTTAGCCTTCATGGCCTTTTCATATCCTCTCCAGAGATGAACTGACTGTCTTATGTTCTGTTTTGAAAAAGAAATAAGGCGTGAGGTGCTGGTTCCTCTATTTGTCACTATGGTGATCAGCTGCAGGCTCATCCATTTAGAATATGACCTTGTGGAGATAAATGCATATGCCCACTCATGAATTTCAGTTTTATCAGACACAAAGGAAATGTTTTAACCTTCACTTGCCCATCTCCTGTCCTGTTTCTCACATGGATGAGAATCTCTATGAAAAAGTTGCTAGAATTTATTGTCCTCTTTCAAAACCTGTTACACATATAATTCTGCAAAGCAGAAAACAGCTTAGTTTCAGTAGCAATACAAAGAGGGCTAATGTCCATAATTTACAAAGAACTCAAGAAATTAAACGCCAAGAAACCAAATAATCCAATCAAAAAATGGGGAACAGAGCTAAACTGAGAATTCACAAAGGAGGAATCCCTAATGGCTGAGAGTCACTTAAAGAAATGATCAACATCCTTAATCATAAGAGAGATGCAACTCTTTTGGATATATGCCCAAGAGGGGTATGGCTGGGTCTTGAGGTAGATTTATTCCCAATTTTCTAAGATATCTCCAGATTGATTTCCAAAGTGGTTGCACGAGTTTGCAGTCAAGATGTGAAACGAAACCAAAAGGACATTGCCTCAACAATGTTCATAGCAGCTTTATTTGTAATAGCCAGAAACTGGAAACAACCCAGATGTCCATCAACTGAAGAATGGATAAAAAAACTGTGGTACATATACACAATGGAATACTACACAGCTATCAGAAATGAGAAAATCATGCAATTCCAAACCAAATGGATGGAACTAGAAAAGCTCATCCTAAGTGAGCTGACGCAGTCCCAGAAAGATAAACATGGTATGTATTCCCTTACAAATGGATATTAACCATACATCAGAGGATAACTATCCTACAACCCACACACTCAAATAGATAGGAACCTAGCATATCTATCCTAGGAAAAATTCTACCCACCAGTGAGTCATGGAATCTGCTGCAGGTTAGTGGAACCCCACACCCTAGATGGTGTGCCTTATCAAGCTCCAGTACGAGTGTAAGCTCTTGGGCCTCACATGACACAAGATCTGAGGAAGTATGATATGTGAGGACCCACCTCATCTGAGGAGAAGGAGAGTACCAAGTAGAGGAACAAGGAGGGAGGGAGGGAGGAAGGGAGGGAGGGAGGGAAGGAGAGAGGGAGGGAAGGAGAGATGAAGGGAGGGGCCAAGAGGGGAGGAGGGAGGAAACTATGTTCTAGAAATAAATAATACTATTTTAAGAAAAGAATTAATAAGCTTAAAAATATAATAAAAATACAATATAAAATTTTCAAACTATAATTTACCTTACTGGCATGAAAAGAAAATGGCCTTAATTTCAGATTAGAATGTTAGACTGCAGGTGGCTACAGAGATTACACAAACTTGATAGCAGCTTGAAAGTTTTTTTTTGTTTTTTGGTTTTTTTGTAGAGGTATAGGCTATTTCCATGGTTTGGCATTAAAAAGCAGGTAACAGGTTTAAAACACTGTAAATAAATTAAAGGTGACAGCTGTTCAACCTGGTTTTACAAACCTCCAAGAGTTGAAAAAACTTAGAGCTAAGGTAAAATAATGCATGCTGTTAGCCCATGCCTTTACCTCCAGCAGAGACAGGAGGATCACTATAGAGTTAGTTGTCTTATAAATTTTAGAGTTAAAAGAAACAGGGTGGTGATGGTGCACACCCTTAGTCACATCATTGGGGAAGAATACACCCTTAATCCCAACACACTACAGACAGAAACAGGCACATCTCAGAGCTCAAGGCCACCTGATACAAAACAAGCTCTAAACAGAGAAAAACTTTGATCCAGGAGTGGAGGAGCACATCTTTAATCCCATCAGTTGGAAACCACATGTCTTTGATCCCAAAACTTAGAATGCAGAGACAGGCACATAGGATTTGGAAAGATTTAAGTTTAAAAGCTACTTACAAAAGGCAGGCTGCAATTCAAACAAATTGTCCTTTGAGATCTCAAAATATATACACTAAAGGTTTGTTTAGCTCCAAAATATCAAAATAATTTCTTCTTTAATCCAGATTGAAAGGTAATACTTTATATATTATCAAAAAAAAAACAAATTTGCTCCAGGAAAAATAATACCTGACCCCCCCAACAAAAGGTAATTGTCCCAGAGTTAGGATTAGGTCAGGGCTCTGTTCTTATCTTTCCAGGAGATTTAAAGCATCCATTCAAGGAATCCAGGGACAACTGGACAATGGAAACCTCAGCAGAAAACAGATCAGACACCAAAGAAGACGAGTGGCCCAGATGATCCTGCCTTGCAGACTTCTTCAATACCAGTTTCCTCAAAAGTCTATAACCACAACAACTCAAAATCGCTAAGATCGTTCAGCTCCACAGACTACTCCAGCCAGATCTTCAGTAAAGTTCTGAAGATCAGCTTCTGTCTATGAACTTCGTAGGACATCTAAATAGCTGAGCACAAAGGGACTGAACATCAATTGATTCTATTAACATTTTTAACCATTTTTCCATTCTTATTTGGGCCCCAAACAGGTTTACTACGTCCCAAATCAGCAGGAAGTCATTTTAAGAGAACAACGTCCCATCCCCAGAAGGTGGGGAGGGTGTTCTCCCCCTTTGGTTATTTGATAGATAATAGAAAATTTTGTTATTTAGGGAAAAGACTACAAGCTATTAAATGGTCTTGTTAAATGGGTTTTGGAGGTTAGACCCAGGGACTTCTCCCTTTTGCTTTTCTGTATCCTCCTTTCTCTCCTATATAGGAGTGAACAGACTTGAAAAAAATGGGACATAGACATAGTATAGGAAAGAACAAGAAAAAAGAACAGATTATTGAATATAGCCTTATACCTTTGTATACTGATACAAAATTAATATTATATTTGGCTAAATTGGTATTGATCATTGTATATTAATGCAAAATTAAGATTGTATAGGGCTACATCGGTATTGATCTTTGTATATTGATACAAAATTAAGATTATATTTGGCCACAATGGTATTGACCCTAGTATATTAATGTAAAATTAAGATTGTATTGGGCTACATCGGTACTGATCTTTGTATATTGATACAAAATTAAGAGTATATTTGGCCACATTAGTATTGATCTTTGTATATTGATACAAAATTAAGGGTAACGCTTCTTAAAGGTATTGTTCATAGTAATACTTAAAAATGAAATGTCAAGTTTTGACCTCTCGCTACCAACCGACATAAACTGTTTAGGATAATTAAGAAATGGAAACTAATAGTCATGAAAACGTGTCATTTTGTTAGTTACTATGACAGTCTATCACAGTTATTTTCTAAGCTACTCAGAAATCAAGTTGCTAAGAGACAAGCAATATTTGCTTATCTAAATATAAGAGATAGATAGGGCATCTTCAAAAACCTCAAGAGATCTGCAGAATATGGCATTCAAAGATGTTTTCTTAACTTAAGATTTTTTGATATCGAGACATGTCAGCTCCTGACAGCACCACCTATATTACTCCAAGTAGAAGATGAGCATCGAAGAATCTCCAGTGGGAGATGATTGAATTGGTGGTAAGCCATTCTCTTGGCAAGAAAAACCCCTTGCTTCAACTGTAGACAGACTGCTGTCCAAAAAGGACAAAACTTGGAAGCAGATAAGTCGACAGCCTAGCTCTGCCAAGACAGGGTAGGTAAGTCCTTCATAATTCCTGCTCTACAACCAATGTCTGTCAGAGAAATGGGGCCAAATGGCTGAAGATTGATGCTGTAATGTATGGAGAGAAAATGGGAACTGTCCAGGCAGCCACTGGTATGTCATTTTTTAGTTTTGGAAGCTGCAGGCCCTGCACTTCCTATATAATCAGATATATTTATCCCTCTCAGGTCTCTGAGGTGGTTGAAGAATAGATAGCTAGAGTCTCATAGTTAAATTTTGAGTTGTTTAGGAATCAAGAGGGTGTTCTGGATCTAAGAAGATATTTTTAAAATTATGAGGCAAGTTAGTATGAAAGCTGAGTTAGATATAGAACTTTAAACTCATGGAGATGGTTAGATAGTGGAATGTTAAAGTCAGGTGCCAAATACATATGGACTGGACATTGGGAA
>CAJQZJ010034368.1:2489345-2510179 GCA_907164525.1 Lophiomys imhausi
AAAAAAAAACAAATTAGTTGGAATTTTCAGTTGAAACAACAGAGGGTATGTTATAGTTAATAAAAACAACTATATTCCACTGGTATGTCATTTTTTAGTTTTGGAAGCTGCAGGCCCTGCACTTCCTATATAATCAGATATATTTATCCCTCTCAGGTCTCTGAGGTGGTTGAAGAATAGATAGCTAGAGTCTCATAGTTAAATTTTGAGTTGTTTAGGAATCAAGAGGGTGTTCTGGATCTAAGAAGATATTTTTAAAATTATGAGGCAAGTTAGTATGAAAGCTGAGTTAGATATAGAACTTTAAACTCATGGAGATGGTTAGATAGTAGAATGTTAAAGTCAGGTGCCAAATACATATGGACTGGACATTGGGAATGTATGCTAAGCCATATAACTCTTATAATCGTGGCCTATTTATTTCTGTTGTTTTGTATTGTATTTATAGTTATAAGAAAAAGAACCATTATTTGGACTGAAAGGGAGAGCTGTTGGGGGGGAAAAATAAATACCTTAAACTAAAAAAAAAAAAGGGAAGAGGATGGGGGGGGTTGAGGGGGAGGAGGGTGGAAGGGTGGGACTGGAGGGGGGAGTAAGGAGGGGATTGTGATTGAGATGTAACTTGAAGAAATAAAAAATAAATTATTAAAAAAAAAGAGAGATGCAACTCAAGACAACTCTGAAATCCTGTCTCACACCTGTTAGAATGGCTAAGATCAAAAGCTCAAATGATAGCACATGCTGGTGGAAGGGGAACACTCTTCCATTGCTGGTGGGAATGCAAAATGTACAACCACGATTGAAATCATTCACGTGATATCCTAGAAAACTTGGAATAGCTCTACCTCAAGACCCAGCCATAACACTTCTGTGTTTACATCCAAATGATTCCTCACCAAACCACAAGGATGTTTTCTCATCTATGTTCATAGCAGCCTTATTTGTAATAGCTAGAAACTGTAAAAAACCCAGATGTCCCTCAACCTATGAATGGATTTTAAAAACTGTGGTACATCTACACATTACAATACTACTCAGCTATCAGAAACAAGGAAATCATGCAATTTGCAGCCAAATGGATGGAACTAGAAAATCATCCTGAGTGAGTTAAGCCAGAGTACATGGCATCTATTCATTTATAATTGGATTTTAGCCAATATAATACAGGATAACTATTCTACAACCAACACACCAAAAGAAACAGCAACATAGAGTTTGTTACCTGTTAGTGGGACACTTTGCCCTAGTGGTGCTGCCATGTAGGCCCCCAGTACATGAGGAAGCTCTTAGCCCTCATATGACTGCTGAAATGGGGCAAGGGACTGATATGCAGAAGACACCCCACTCCAGAGTAGGATAGGAGGGAGTGGGGGTAGAAGGTGGGAGAGTGGGACTGAGAGGGGTGGAAAGAGGGCACTGTGATGGAGATTTAACTTGAAGAAATAAATAAACATTTTTTAAAAATCATTAACTTTCTCAATATGGTTGGGAAAATTTTAATTCCTGACTTGATATGAGATCTTAAAAATCAAGTACATTTTTCTAAGGCTGCAAATGTGGCCCACTAGTGGAACACTCTCTTAGGACACTACTCAATAGGGGACTGAGATGTGACTAGTGTCTGTCTTCAATCACTATTCTACCTTTTGTTCCCCAAGGGTCATTACTGACCCAATTTCCAACACGAGAGCATGGTTTATGCTGCTTTGAAACTTTATGAAAATGAAATTATAAGGGGAAGTGCAGATATTTGCCTTCAAATGGTATTTATAAACAATGTGTATATGGTGAAGCTCTGGAAAATGGCATGTCCTAGCTACCACATTGGCTCCATCCCAGCTAGGGTACTGAATAGGACTCATATCCTGCTTATATCTGCATTAGAATCCAAAAGGACATTCTTTTCCCCTCTAGAATGATTTTAGTTCCCCATGTAATTGGTCCACAGCCTCAATGAAAGGAAGAATTTATCGCTAAAGGAGAAAAGTTTGTTCTCAAAGGCCAAGCCTATGAGACAGATTTGTGCTCAAGTAGTTTATTCAAGAGATGCTCCTCAGAGCAACAGAAAGGCAGGAAGGACCTCCAGGAATGTATTATTGAGAGGACAACTGACCTAGGACCTGGAACCCATCTAGAGCACAGCCCCCACAATGACCTCAGCACCCTTGGGATCCACAGGAGACATGTTAAGTCTGGGCTCCTCTTCCTAGGGATGTCCCTTGATCTCTATTCTCTCATGTGACTAGAAACAAGAGGCTGGTGTGTTGAGGAGAGTGGAGATGGGGGAAGCACACCTGAGATGAGACACTGAGATATTGTCACCAGGAAGTGTCCTGACTCCCTAATAGAATGGCCTGCTCCAACCAAAGACGGAAATCTCAGGTGAAACCATTAAAACCAGGAGAAATGAGCTAAGCCACAGAAGGAGTCTCACTGTCCTTTCATTCTGTGGACATAAGGAGATATTTAGATATTTACTTCAGCATATCGACAGGCAAAATTTTTATAACTGTGGATATAAAATTTATGTCATAAAATATGAAAACAAAACTGCAGACAGTATGCTTGAAAAAACTGTTATAAACTAAGCATCAATGTTCTTTTTTCTTTCATTCAATAGGGTTATATCTTTTATCAGATAAATACTATGTGTTTTACATTGTTGTCTGTGGATACTTGGGAAAAATAAAAAAAATTAAAATTAAAAATAGGAGGCAATCCTGTAATACAGAAAAACGACTAAAGTTGACTTTTTCTGCCAATTGTAACACTAATAATTGATTTGAGTAGTTTTGCATATAATATGCTTTTTCAAGTATAGAGTCAGAAACTCAGTAATCCTATTTTGAGCCTTTTACAAAGCCAGTGAACTGACTACAACCTCAGTGGGGTTGAAGATATTTGGGCTGTTTCAAGTCCAGAGTAGGATATTTAGAATACTAGGCTTTCTTCAGCTTCTCTTAACAGTCATTTATTGTCCGCCTTTGTACCTCACTACCTTCTTTAATTTTATGGTCCATGACTATCCTGGTTAGTCAGCTTTCCATTCCTCAAAGAATAAACAAACAAACAAACAAACAAATAAATAAACAAAACCCAAGACAATGAGTTTCAAAAACCTGAGGCCAACACTGTGTTTCAGAGGAATAAGTCCCTTGTGGCTTCATCAGTCTCATGACTTGTGGGTGCTGAAGTAAGGTAGATGATTACAGAAAAGACAAGTAGTTGAAGAAATGTCATTACCTCACAACAAAGACAGAGAAAGAAACAGAAGAAAAGTCTGGAGTCCCACAGTTCCCTTCAAGGATGTGCTTCCTAATACCCTAACTTCTTCCCTTGAGGCCCCATATCTTAAAGTATTCTCCCTTCGAATAACAGCATGAACTAGGGACTAAGCAGTTAGCATCAGCTTTGGGAGACAATTGTATATTCAAACTGAAATCTTCCTTTGTACTTCAGCTTCAGCACAACCTCTCCCTCATCCCCTTCATTTGAGTAACTGCCATCATGGTTACCTCTGATTCCCCATGAGTTTATGTCACAATGGCTCCCTCTCTTTGCCTTAAGTAAATGTCTTTCTGGGTGGCTCCTTCTCATCTCCCTAGGGAGTGTCCTCCCTGATGGCTCCCTCCCATTCTCTTAAGTGAATATCCTTCCTGGTAGTTCTCTTTCATCGTCTTAGGTCAGTGCTGACCTGATGACTCTTCTCCCTTTCAGTGAGTGCCCACCCTCTGATGGCTCTCATCCTTTTAGATTAATGTCCTCCTTCTACGGTTTCCTCCTATCCTCTTGGGTGACACTCCTCATCCCTTAAGTGTCCTTCTTGTTAGATCCCTCTGGTCCTCTTGAGAAAGGTGTTCCCTCCTTGGGTTTCAGCCTTCTTTATTAGTTCCTATGGCAGTTCATGAATCATATTGGCGGTGGAGTAATTTCACTGAGCAGTAGCCAAATCCTCAAGTCAATTCCCAAACACTTTCACATCCTTGACTGGGAATTAGTACCCTCTAGACAGTAAAGTAATTGTACTGTATTTGTACTGAAACTAAAAGTAAATTGTTAGTGATACATGCTACCTTCATAAAATATGCTGCTTGCTACAAAAAGACACGCTTCCCATTTGTAAGCATTGTTTTTACCTTTACTTATTAGGAGCAACTGCAAAAAGCATGAACCCTTACATTAGCAGAACAGAGAGTGTCTTGAGAGGTGGTGTAAAGGAAGAGAGTGCAGGATCAGATGCTGCTAGCAGGAAAAAGACAAGAGGTGTTGTTGCGTAAGATACTCAGCTTAACTTCACTCATCCACTGCAAGTGCATTCCTGAAACTCTTTCTATGGCATTATACTGACAGTGATTGTAGTCCCTGAGCCCCAGTAAAAACATAATTGCAAAGGCACAATTCCTGAAAGTGTTGCTCATAGAGAACTTAACCAAGTAATTGAAAAATCAGATTATGAAAGTTGCAGAGCTTAATGTTAAATGATGGAGACTTCTGTGCACAGGAGGCAGCAGTGAATTTGGAAAACAGAACACAACACACGGAGGAAAGGGAGAGGAGCCATATAGAACCCAAAGGCAACCACTTAAGGAGACTGAATTTCAGGATGATGCAAGCACACAGAAGAGCCATGGCTCACATCTCAGAGGGGTTAGAGCAGTGGTTCTCAACCTTCCTGATGCAGGGATCCTTTAATACAATTCTTCATGTTGTAGTGACCTGCAACCATAAAATTATTTTTGTTGCTACTTGATAACTGTAATTTTGCTACTGTAATGAATTATAAACTAAATATTTTTAAAGATAGAGATTTGCCAAAAGGGTCATGACCCAAGGTTGAGAACCAATGGGATTGAGGAAGTATGCCTGGAAACATAAAATTTTAATTCATATCATCAGCTTAATATAGGAATTTTATGATTGTTTCTTCTTTGGGGATTTTTTCCATTTAGGAAACAATTCAGATAATTACATTACCCAGTAGCATCCAAGCATAGTTATTTAAACCTCAGAATTATTTAAAAGGTCAGAAAAACAAGTTGTGATTGATCGCCCAAGGAGACTAATGGCCTCTTGACTGTCACAGTAAGTCCCATCATTCTGATATGTTGTTGCAATGACAGTCAAGCTGTGTCAACAAGGATGCCTGATTTAACAAAAGGTGATTCTCTCCATTCCACCTGTGAGTCACAGCACTGTTTGAAGAGGGTGCTCAGAACATGATAGCTGCATCCTGACGCCATCTTGCTTTTGTAGTTTGCTGACATATGGTGTAGCATTTGGATAGCAGTCTCTGCAGTGAGGGATAGGACAAAGGCTGTAACGAACAGTGTTCTTAAATGTCAGGCTGGAAATATTCTTTTCCCTAAAACCCTAAGGGAGTTATTACCTTGACAGATTATATGTGACTATCAGGCTGAATTCTTCAGGTAGCTTTGCTTGTCACCACAGTCTATGGGATATTGAGTTGGGAGTGTGGGAGGCTGTTGAGATGGAAAAATACACAGTGCCTCCTCAGCCTTCATGTCCCCTGCTGCTGAGCCTTAGGTTCTCAGAGTCACTGCTGTGGTTCATTGGGAGCTAACCCAGATAATTAGACTGCCTACTTGTTGAGTTCATGTCTGTGTAGGAAAGGTTCATAAAGTCAAAATATATATAAAGAAAATATACGAACTTGAAGCCTGTCATAGTCTGACTTTTGTTTCAGCAGAGAACCACCATAAAACTGAAGGACTTTTTTTTCTTCCTAAATTTGTTCTCATCTTTCCTTTGATCTTGGACAAGATAATTGAGGGCCACGCAAAGTAAAACTCACAGGACTACTCCTTCCCAGAGGTCTCTGTTGATGCTACAGGACTAATTCTGACTTACAAATGTCCCTCCTACTGTGCAGCCAAGACACTAAAGGAGCTTGGTAATATCCCCATTTCTGGCCAGGCCCCTGTCTCTAACACATTCACAATGTTGCCATATGCCTCTAGAGATGCCTGAATAATAAGCTCTTCCCTCCCAAAAGCATTTCTGGTTTAGTGACCATAGAAAATGGAACCCAATTCCTTCTAAATAATTCTACCAAATTATCCTTCAGAGAACATCACCTCAAGCACTGCAGGAGCCCCCTCTGATGCCAGATCAACACCAGCCTTTTCTGTAGAGCCCCAGTTAGCACTTTTCATCAAGCCTGTGCTACACATCCTTCTTAAAGCAGCCCTTATGGTGGGGCTTAGGAGAGCCTTGCAAGGCTTCATTCATCACACTGCCTCTGCATGAGGTCAAACTCCTAAGCGAGTCTTAACACCTGAAAGGAGAAACTCCACTGTCCTTTCCCAGCTAGGATGTTTATAATATAAGTACCCTTGCAAGCAAAACAAACTTTTTTGTGTGAATCTGGTTTTCCAATGTTTCTACAGAGTACTTGTTTGAAAAATGAAGCATGACCCATCAGCCTGAGTGCTTCCACTGACAGTTGTAAGTTTGTAAAAGGGGCCAATTTATATAATAAGCAACGATAATGTTGAGGAAATCATAGCTCTATGCCTTTATGATATAATCTAAAAATACCAGTAGTATTGCCATCCTTTTAAAACAAAGTATTCATTCACTTTCTGTTTTTACCTTTCCTTCAGAACAGTGATGATTTGTGCTGCTTCATCTGTACTAGCTCCGAACAGATGAACCCTCATTTTATCAAGACATTCTTGGCTCATATAGAAGCTGCATAAGCTTTGACATTTTTTCTTCTTTATACAAAGCCACAAAATTAGTGTAGTAAGGACACTGAAATCCTGTTTTTGAACCATGTAGGATAGTTAAGAGTCACTATTTGTATATCATAAAAGAGAGCTAAATATGTTAGCAGCTGCAAAGGTTTATAGCTTCAATACTATTTATCTCCAGCAGGCCAAGGCAACTCACTTGTAGTCCCAACCCTGAGAAGGCAAAAACAAGGAATCCCCAAAGCAAGCTGGCTAATCAGACTAACCATAATAGCAAACCCTGGGTTCTGCTAGTGATCCTGACTCAATATGCAAAATGGAGATTAGCAAAAGAAGACACCTGGTATTAATGTTCTCTCTACACATGTGCACATATTTTGAACACACATATGCTCAGTGCATGAGCAACACAAACACATATGTATGCAAAAACAAAAACAAAAAATCATTAATATAACAATAAAGTTATTAACTGTTAACTCTCTGTAATCCAATTCAGTGTAATATATGAATTTATAAAGGTGATTGAGCTAGACATAATAACATAATACCTACCTCCATCACCAGTCAGATAATAAGATCAAAATATGAAAAATTCCCACTTCAATTTTACCTTATTCATTTGATACGGGAAATATTGTAATTTAAAATGCCCACATAGCTATGCTTATAATTTCTGTTGAATATTTACAAAACCAGTAAGGAGCAAGAACTCAAAGTAGAAGCAATACTTCCTGGGTTGACTCTCCACAGGATCCCTGTCTTTGGTTGGCAAACTTTCCACAGGGTAGGCTTAATGCATGCAAATGACATTACCACTCTTCCTACTTAACAGTACCACAAAGCTTACAAGAAGGAACCTTGCAGTGAGAGATACCTCTCACATGATTTCCTTCCCCAACTTTTCCCCTTTCTTCCATCGTTTTTTGTCCTTCTACTTTCTATGAACATCTTTGTGTTTCTATCATGAGATTTTTTTTTTCTGACAAATTGATTTTGCTTCGTTAACAGATTGTAAAAGAAATCTTGACTTGAGGAGAGTTACCACTGTTGAGAGTACTTGCTGTTCCTAGAGGGCTGGAGTTGTGCCCTAGCACCCATCAGGTGGCCCTTAATCATCTGGCATTCCAGCTCCAGAGCATCAACACCTTCCTTGCTCCTCTACTGGTACCCACATATACATTTGCACACAGAGAGATATGCACACATACTACTGCATAGAGACATAATAAATCTTTAAAATTTTTAACAAACAGGAAGTATTGTTGATTTCCATGCAGTGATAAGACACATGTTCCCTCAAGCATAACTGGACCAAGAGTAGACACATGTATGACAGAGAGTGAATGACCACATAAAAAGAAGTTTCATTCTAATTAGTACTTGACAGGTTATTGAGTAGCATTTCTACTCCAGAGGTCACAGCTTTGCCTCTGCTGTTTAGAGTACTCCTGCCTTCATTTAAGGCCATTGTACACTCTGTGTTCTGTCTTTCCTTGTCCCTCTCTCTACACCTGGCATTATTAAGAACTTTAAATGAATTCTGAAATCTTGACATAATTTTCTTCCACTTCAAAATGACTATTTCTCTTGGAAGGCCCTGGGAGAAAAGACTAAATATATTTCAGTCATAAAATCTTTATGTTCCTAGAGATTTCTAGGTAAATATTTGTTTATTTCTTAACTTGATGGCAGCTGTGCTGGAGAAGGGTGATTATGAAAATGACATTTTCACTGAATCATTGCAGTACAATAAACTATGGTTAAAAACCTATTCCAAGTCCTTGGTTTAGAACATGAAGCTTGATATGCAACTAGAGTAAAATCAGAATGTTTGTTAATGTACAATAAAAAAATAAAAACATCCCATATTCTAGCAATGAGGAAGAAAATCATATCTCCTCAGACAGTGATGCCATGCTGGTAGAGTATACATCACCACACAAACTAATTTCCAGTGAATTTAGTACAAATATATCCATCATCTTATTGATATCATATTTCATCATATGTTGTCATATATCATATAATATTTCTACATCATATAATAAAATAATGTTGTAAAAAGGGTTATTTTCTAATTTTAAAGAATGAATGAAGAAAGATAAAAGAAGATATGTAAGTTAAAGTCAAGAAAGAGTTTGAGAGAAAAGAGCAGATGAAAGTTTTGTTGTGTTGACCCATGAGTGCTCCAGATAGAAGCTGAGAGGTATTAAAAGCTGTAAAATGGAATTTGGCCTCTGACAAACAAAATTCTGTTTGTCTGAAGACAAATCAGAAACCTTGAGCACCAAGCATAAAAAGAAGTATCTCTATCTCTTAAGTTGGATTTGGGGAAGGTAAAAACAGAAAGTGAATGAATACTTTGTTTTAAAAGGATGGCGATACTACTGGTATTTTTAGATTATATCATAAAGGCATAGAGTATTGGCATCCAGAGATGAAGCAAGAAAGGTAGATATTCAGTGAAATAACTCAGGTCAGAAGGGCACTGATCTTGAAGTTACTGGGAGCTGAGGGGGGTATTCAGACCACGTGTTACAAGAAAAAGAAAGAGAGAGAGAGAGAGACTGAGCAAACATGACTGACCACTGACCTCAAATGAGGTAAATGACACACAAAGAAAAGTCAGAGACAGCAGAAAATGTTAAGAAAAAATGTCACAGAGAAGTAGTTCATTTAAGACAATACAGACTGCAATAAGAGTTTGCATTGAGAGGTGAAATTGGGAGCAATACTTGGGGAACACTGCATATTACCTGTGCATTACAAACCTAAGGCAACAGATCAAGTGGACAGCTGGCTGTATGGGTCTGGAGATCAGGGTGGAGTCCTGACTAGAAATGCAAATTGGAAGTTACCAGCATATGCATGGAGTTTATAGCTGTAAGACTGGAGGAAGTCACTGAGGAAATGAGTGTGGGTGAAGTGCATGCCAGCATGGAGAACAAAGATTGAATCCTCAGCCCTAACACGTCATAATTCACACAGAGAGTGGAGACAAATCTGGTGAGAAAAATTTACAGAGCTCTGGCCCTGTGGCTATACAAAGAAAACCTACTTCAATGTCTCTGTAAGTGTTGCTTGCATTGAATGGACAACTGGTAATATTCAAAACGTAGACAATTAGTAATATTCAATGAGCAAATGCATCCAGTGTGCCAAGAGGAAAATGAGACTGAGAAAGAGAAATGCAGTTTTCTGAATGTCCAGATTCTCGGTGGAGAATGGTTTCTATGCCCTGAGTTTTCATGCCTCTCATGTATCCTTAGTATCTCAGACACCTTTATTGGCCTTTTATTTTCTATTTTAAAAAATTACCTCACAGCAAATTACTTTTCTTGCTATACAAAAAAAAATCCCTTTTATCTTCTACCATCCTGCCCAAATCTTCTCTGAAGTTACAAGCCCAAGAGACTATACTGCCTCTTTTCTCACCCAGGCTACAATGAGGATTGAAACAGAGAAAACATGGATGGGCTAAGCTAAGTTTCTGTCACTGGAAAACTTTAAGCAATGTCATGGAAATGTTAATTCAGGGTCACAGTCATGTGACCTAAAATTCATATGGAGTTAGGGTGCACTAAATCACAGTAGACTAGGAGTATACACAATTGCTACATCCTTCATGAGGAAATAAACTGAGAACTTACAAATAGAGTGCAGGTGCTCAGACAGAATCAGGGAGATGTCAGGTGTAGGACAGGCTACACTTAAGCCTGACCTCCCATCGCAGCCCCAGAGGGATGACTGTACTTTGTAGATATCTACATTTCTTTTTTTTTCTTTCTTTCTACAGTCTTTTGAAGATGTTACTGCTGGTTTCAATTATAGCCTTCATTCGTTTATGAGTCTCTAAGGAGCTTGGTGAGTTGGCACTTCGGTTTCTCCATTTGGAAACGTACAGTAACGTCCCATAATAACAGTTAAAGTTATTGTCCATGGAGTACCTGCAATGCATGTCAAGCGCATACAAGCATTCCCTCATTTAATCTCATCACATCCCATGGAATGGGTATTATTAGCTTCATTTTCATATTATGACTAGAGAGTTTTAATGAATCCCCAGGTCACCAGCCAATAACTAGCAGAGCCCACGAGGCTCCTCTGCTCTGTCATCCACCTAAGTTCTCTCCAACTTTCTGCTCTAATATTTCCAGGCAGAGAAAATAACAACAGGAAGGCATATTGGAGTGAAGAATTCCTAAAGTTTATGGGATATCCAGGGAGGGGGCTGTCTTCATCCGCAGAGTAGTTATCTGCATGCTGGAAAATGCATGAATATAAATATGCCAAGCAGTCATGCCACAGGGTGCCATGAAAACCAAAAAGGTGAGTTTTGTTTTATATTGAATGCAGTATTTTACACAGCTGTTTTAAGTTATTAAAAAGAAAATTGGTGCTATTAAAGCAAGATTTTCAAGAGGCAAATGGTTACAGTGAACAAAATACCTTCTCAGCAGGGCCTGATTTGTTCGATTCCATGTTGATATCAGCATCCTCTATTTTAAGATTTTACAATTGATAGAACTTAGAATAAGTATTAAATCCTTAATGATATTTTCAAATACATAATAAGCAAAAACAGGATTAATTTTCTGATTAAGCATGTACCCAAACCCCACAGTTGCTACTTCCACCATCCACCCAGGTTTTCCCTCCAAGCCTTAATAATTATACTTGATTCTGGCTTTCTCTTTTCATCTTTATGCAGACAGAAATCACAACCAACCCTACCTCTAAATAGTTTAAAATTTTGAGATTTCTTTCTGTCATGCTGCATCCTCATTCAGTGGACTCTAGAGTGAGAACTTATCCCTTTATGAAAAATCTACCATTTGAACCCTTTTCCATTGGAAACACATGCCCTGGAAAACTTGGCTTCTTGCTATAGATGCTCAAATTACAAGACATGCAATTCCCTAGCTTTTTTACTAACCAAAATTCCGGAAACCAAAGACAATGTCAGGGATCCTTGAGTCCTGTCTTTTGCTTACCTTATACAAAATCTTTCTGGTGAAATGTAGGAGAAAAAATAAATCTAATTGATATCTATTTTTCACACCGAAAACAGAGTGAATGTATTAAATATGAATGTACCAGTCCCTGGCTTAAAGCAGCCAGTAGTATCCCAGCATGCCCAGAATCACAGAAAACTGCTTAAATGAAGTTAAAGGGCCTTCAAGCTGCACCTGACCTGGTCTGTGTGTCACATGTCTTCCTCCTTGCCAACATGTCTTTTGCTTTATATAAACCATCCTATCAGCTGTTTTTATGTTCCCCATACATACTTGTTCCTTCCCTAGGAATCATACCCTCTCTTCCTTCTGGGTGATTGTTTTTTGTATGGTTTTGTGCTTTGTTTTGTTTTGTTTGCACCAACTCCTTTTTATCTGTAAGGTGTTTGTTCAGCTAACCTCAGGAGACAATGCCCTCTTAGCTATTCAATCTCAAAAAAAAAAAAAAAAAAAAAAAAAAAAAACAGAAACTGCCCTGGCTTCCTCGTCTGCTCTCAGCATCATTATAACTTCTCATCCATTTATCCATTGGTAGCACTTATTGTCCTTGCCAACACTGAAACAGGCCTCCTGTGTGGGTACTGAATAATTATGAAAGAAGTTTCTGAGATCAAGAGAAAAACATCCAGCAGTCGGGAGACAGAGGCAGGCGGATATCTGTGAGTTCGAGGCCAGCCTGGTCTACCAAGAGAGTCCAGGACACCCAAGAAGTTATACAGAGAAACCCTGTCTAGAAAAATGAAAAAAGAAAAATACTGACAAATGATAGAGAAACTTCACACAGGCACACCAAAAAGACTCTAGTGCTTTTTCCCTAAAAGGGAGTATGCAGAAACATAAAGCAAATATTTTTATGGTGTATAACACAGAAAAGCCTGGATAATGTCACCATCACTTTTATATGACTTTTTTTAATAGCTAAAGATACCCAAGTATGAGCACAATAGTTTGGAGTTTTGTTTGGGTACACAACCTGACAGAATTCATGGCATCTATTAGAGAAAGTCGTGGAGAAAATTTGATGAGAAGAAGTTTTAGAAAAAAAATGGCAGCCTGCAGATTGGGAAAAGGTATTTACAAACCCTGCCTCTGACAGAGGGCTAATATCCAAAATATATAAAGAACTCAAAAAATTAAACACCAACAAACCAAATAAGCCAATCAAAAAATGGGCTATAGAACTAAATCAACAATTCACAAAAGAGGAATCTCTAATGGCTGAGAGGCGCTTGAAGAAATGGTCAACATCCTTAGGGAAATGTAACTCAAAATGACTCTGAGATTCCATCTCACACCAGTCAAAACGGCTAAGATCAAAAACTCAAGTGATAGCATATACTGGTGAGGATGTGGAGAAAGAGGGACACTCCTCCATTGCTGGTGGGAGGGCAAACTTGTACAATAACTTTGGAAATCAATCTGGTGATACCTCAGAAAATTGGGAATAGATCTACCTCAAGACTCAGCCATACTGCTCCTGGTCATATATTCAAAAGATTTTCCACCAACCACAAGGACATCACCTCAACTATGTTCATAGCATCTTTATTCATAATAGCCAGAAACTGGAAACAACCAGATGTTCTTTAACAGAGGAATGGATTTAAAAACTGTGGTGCATTTACACAATGGAATACTACTCATATATAAGAAACAAGGAAATCATGTAATAAGAAACAAGGAAATCATGTAATTTGCAACCAAATGAATGGAACTAGAAAAGCTCATCCTGAGTGAGCTAACCCAGACTTATAAGTGGATATTACCCATATAGTACAGGACAACCATCCTACAATCCACAGACCCAAAGAGACAGGAACCTAGCATATCTATCCTATGAAAAACTCCACCCAGCAGTGGGTCATGGATGCTGTTGCCTGTTAGTGGAACGCCTTACCTTAGCTGGGCAACCATAACAGGCCCTAGTAGAAGAGGAAGCTCTTAGCCTTCATATGATTGATGAACTGAGAGGTGGTATGTGGAGCGACCCCTCACCTGAAGAGAAGGACAGGATGGAGATGGGGAGAGGGAGGGAGAGTGGGAACCGAAGGGGAGAAATGAAGGGGCTGTCATCAAGGTGTAACTTGAAAAATTAATTTAAAAAATAGAAATGCATGCAACATGAGGAAGTTCACTCCATTAGTGACAAATTCAGTTGGATATGCCTTTACAAAGGAGAATTTTAGAAGTAGTTCTAGGTATAAACTTAAAATCCCTTGAGTATCTTACAATAAGTGAAGGAGAGAAGTCTGAAGCTCTGACAAAGTGTTTCCATTAGTCATGCAAACTGCCACTCTTTTTTTTTCCTTTATTTTTTATTTCTTCAAGTTACAACTCAATCGCAGTACCCTCCCTATTCCCCCTCCAGTCCCACTCTCCCACCCTCAACCCCCATCCTCTTCCCTTTTTTTTTCTTTTAAGTTTAAGGTATATCTTATTTCCCCCTACAGTTTCCCCTTTCAGTCCAACAAATGGCTCTTTCTCTTATAATAATAAATACAATACAGTACAACAGAGGTAATTAGGCCACAGTTATGAGGGTTATATGGCTTAACGTACATTCCCAATGACCAGTCCATATGTATTTGGTACCTGATTTTAACACTCTACTATCTAAACATCTCCATGAGTTTAAAGGTCTATATCTGACTCAACATTCATACTAACTTGCAACACAATTTTAAAAGTATCTTCTTAGATCTATAACACTCTCTTGACTCCTAAGCAACTCAAAATTAAATTATGAGACTCTAGCTATCTGTTCTTCAACCACCTCAGAGACTTGAGAGGGATAAATATATCTGATTTTATAGGAAGTACAGGGCCTGCAGCATCCCAAACTAAGAAATGACATACCTGTGTCTGCCTGGACAGTTCCCATTTTCTCTACATACATTACAGCATCGATCTTCAGTCATTTGGCCCCGTTTCTCTGACAGACATTGATTGTAGAGCAGGGGTTATGAAGGATTTACCTACCCTGTCTTGGCAGAGCTAGGCTGTCGACTACCTGCTTCCAGGTTTTGTCCTTTTTGGACAGCATTCTGTCTACAGTTGGAGCAAGGGGCTTTTCCTACCAAGAGATAGGCTTGTGACTAATTCAATCATCTCCCACTGGAGATTCTTCGATGCTCATCTTCTACTTGGGGTAGAATAGGGGGTGCTGTCAGGAGTTGATATGTCTTGAAATGAAAAAAATCTAAAGTTACAAAAACATTTTGAATGCCATATTCTGCAGATCTCTTGGGTTTTTGAAGAGGCCCTATCTATCTCTTATATTAGGGTAAGCAGATGTTGCTTGTCTCTTGCCGGTTTATTTCTGATTAGCTTAGAAAGTAACTATAATAGGCTGTCATAGTACCTAACAGAATGACCGGCTTGCATAACCATTAGTTTGCATTTCTTAATTATCCTAAACAGTTCATGACAGTTAGTAGTAAAAGGTCGAAACATCACGTTTCATTTTTTTTTTCTTTACCTCCTAACCCTTCCATCCGATTAC
Source organism: Lophiomys imhausi (assembly GCA_907164525.1). Classification (NCBI taxonomy): domain Eukaryota; kingdom Metazoa; phylum Chordata; class Mammalia; order Rodentia; family Muridae; genus Lophiomys; species Lophiomys imhausi. Next base: position 2,504,579 of record CAJQZJ010034368.1, read on the forward strand.
TCTGGGGTGAGGTGTCCTTATATAACAGTCCCTCATCTCAGTTGAGAAGTCATATGAGGGCTCAGAGCCTCTTCATTCATTGGGGATCTATGAAGCAGTACCATCAGTGAAAAGTGTCTCATTGCCTGGGAGAGAGAACTACTACACAAACAAATCAATAAGCATACAACAGATGAAAAAGACTAAAAAATAGAAAAAAATATAACTAATATATAAAAAATAAATAAAAAATAAAAATTAAAAGTAAGAAGTCTATGTCCAAGTTCCCTTTGTTGTGTTAGTTGTAGTATTGTATTGATACCTTCTACTATATAGCTAAAATCCTACTATAAGTGAATAGATGCCATATGTGACCTTCTGAGTCTGGGTTAGTTCACTCAGGATGAGCTTTTCTAGTTCCATCCATTTGGCTGCAAATTGCATAATTTCATTGTTCCTGATAGCTAAATAATATTCTATTTTATAGATGTACCACAGTTTTTTGACCCATTCTTCAGTTGAGGGACATCTGGGTTGTTTCCAGTTTCTAGCTATTACAAATAAGGCTGCTATAAACATAGATGAGGAAACTTCCTTATGATTCTGTGAAGAGGCATTTGGGTGTATACCCAGAAGTGGTATGGCTGGGTCCTGAGGCAGAGCTATTCCAAGTTTATTTAAGATATTGCCAGACTGACCTCCATAGTGGTTGCACAAGCCTGCATTCCCACCAGCAATGGAGTAGGGTACCCCTTTCTCCACACCCTCGACAGCATGTGCTGTCATTTGAGTTTTTGATCTTAGCATTCTGACAGGTGTGAGATGGAATCTCAGAGTCATCTTGAGTTGCATTTCTCTGATGATTAAGGATGTTGAGCATTTCTTCAAGTGTCTCTCAGCCATTAGGGATTCCTCCTTTGTGAATTCTCTATTTAGCTCTGTCTCCCATTTTTTGATTGGATTATTTGGTTTCTTGGCATTTAATTTCTTGAGTTCTTTGTAGATTTTGGATATTAGCCCTCTATCAGGTGTGGGGTTGGTGAAGATTTTCTCCCAGTCTGGAGGCTGCCGTTTTGTTCGAATGACAGTAATAAAAATGGCCATCCTACCAAAAGCAATATATAGATTCAATGCAATTCCTATCAAAACACCAACACAATTTTTTATAGACTTGGAAAGAGCTAGCCTCAATTTCATATGGCACAACAAAAAGCCCAGAAGAGCTAAATCAATCCTGTACAATAAAAAAACATCTGGAGGTATTACTATCCCAGATTTCAAGCTGTACTACAGAGCAATAGTTGTAAAAACAGCATGGTATTGGTATAGAAACAGACCAGTAGATCAATGGAATCGAATTGAAGATCCAGAAATAGACCCACACACTTATGGCCACCTAATTTTTGACAAAGAAGCCAAAACGGCACAATGGAAGAAGGACAGCATCATCAACAAATGGTGCTGGTCCAACTGGATGTCCATTTGTAAAAGAAAGAAGTTAGACCCATACTTATCACCTTGTACAAAACTTAAGTCCAAGTGGATCAAAGACCTTAACATAAGGCCAATCACACTAAATCTACTAGAAGAAAAAGTGGGAGAAACCCTCGAACTAATTGGCACAGGCGACAACTTCCTGAACAGAACACCAATAGCTCAGGACTTGAGATCAACAATCAATAAATGGGACCTCATGAAACTGAAAAGCTTCTGTAAGGCAAACTGCCACTCTTAAAGTGAGCAGACTTACTTATGCATGAGTGCTGAGTCACCCAGTAAAACCCAATTTAAGGGGGGTAAAAAAAAAAGAGGAGGAGGAGGCAGGGCAAAGAGCATTGTTGTTTTTGTGGGTACAAGCTTCCAAAATCCAGCATCACAGTTCCATGGACTTTCATCCTGTTCTTTCTCTACTCCAACACTCTTACCTCTGGTACCAATGGCTCCTATAAGCATTTGCTCCTGCTACTTTGCCCATGCCCCATAGGATGGTGCCTCTCTGATGCACATATGAGCAACATGAATTGAACTCAGGCAGCTATTACTAACAATTAAAAAGGAGGACATACAGTTGGGAGAAAGACAGGGTGAGTGATATTGGCGAGTTGGAGGAAAATTGTGGTGACAGATTTATGATCAAACTATGTTGCATAAATTTATGAAATGTACAATGAATAAGAATGCTGTTTGAGAATGTTTTAGGTACAATTTTAACTCATTGGTTCTCTTGGTTTTTATAAATCTGAACACATGCACCTCCTAGACTACAAAAGCATGAAGATTCATTTCAGACTAATGAGATAACCATGAAGCATTATGTTCCTTTTGCAGGCAGTCTACTCAATAAACTTGAAATCCTGCCTGCCTGCACTGCAGATGTGCTGTGCTTCCAGTATTGCAGAGCTGCCATATGTCAGCTTCTATTCTGGGTTTTTGGATAACCCAATACAGAGTAAGAAATGGAAAATTAGCATGAATCCAGCATGGCTAGTATCTCATTTTCTAGGAGACACCACAGACCATACCCTAACCATTCAGCATCAGCAACAGCAGTAAAGAATGAAAGCTTCCAGAGCAGGTCGCGACAAAATTGTACACATCTAGACTAGTAAGACAGATTCCTCTGGCCCATTATGTATGCAGCAGATTGAAGATGCATGAAGGAGTTAAGTGTCAAAGGTGATGTGGAGATAAATCTGAGCTGCTCTTCGAGTACTATCTGCCTTGAGCCAGGAGACTACAATAAGCTCCACACAATGGGGCTAAAACATTTCCATCCAGCATGGAAAACCCACAGACAAGAAATCAATGTGGTTTCAGATTCAAGTCTGACAAAGCTTCAAAGCAAACAAAGGATAATATTTCTCTGAAACAATTCTATACGGCAGGGTAAAAGGACTCTATCAAGCTTTTATTCCTAAGCATCATTCATATTCTACCTCTTTCCTAAATGCTGATACTCTGCAGATGCCTTCTGATACAATCTCAACAAGCTCGAAATAGCTTACTTTTACTTGGGCTGTTGCCCCAAATCAATTCTGCACAGCTTGTGGAAAGTTCTCCATGGAACTGCAGAAGCTAACATGGGTTTTAAACATTCTTGCTCTGGTTTTCATTTATATATTCCTTATGTTAAAAAATAGTATTCAAAAATCATGCACATAATTATATTAAATATGGGACTTTGCTACAGTCAGTTTTACTAACAGGGAAAAATTTATGCTAAACATATTTATTTGTAGTTCAGTCATGTGTATTCCATAGTGTCTGGAAATGGCTTATTGTAACTAACATTCTGCTTCATTTTCTGACAGCGAATATGAGCAGGAGCTTAAGGAAAACTGCCCTTGCTAAGAATGAGGAAAGAGGGAAGTGACAGCATCTATTATGTTTTAAAGGCATGCATTGTATAGCAGAAAATGTCAAGTATATTATTAGTAGCAATATATGTAGAATTTCACAGAAAATCAATTTTTATTCTGAAATGCACCCTCTAAAAAACAAGTAACAAATTTTTGCTTTTTTTTTTTTTTTTTTGGTTTGGGAACTGAACCCATTTTTTCTTGTACTCTAAGAAAGTACTTTAATACTGGCCAACAACCCAAGGCCTAAAAATTTTGTATCATTTCTTATCATATAGAGGATACCCCGAGTGTTTGGTCTTGTATATAAGTGGAGGTAGTGCTGACTAGGCAGTTCTGGAACTGAGTTTACATTACTGTTTTGGTAGTATATAAGCTTATTCTGCAGACCTTATACAAGTTGTATAATTTTATCTACTATTTTAAAAGAAAACCACCATTTTTTGTCAAAAAAACATTACTATACAAGTAGAAGTAGTTAATACACGTGATACAATTACATTGATAACTAGAATTATATGCATTATACCACTGATTAAGTACACTGTGCATGAAAAGTCAAAACATATAACTTGAACAGAATGGAAAAAATCCATTATAAATAGAAATAACACTAACTTTTCCTTGAAGAAAGAACCTATGACTTTTTAAAGGTGTAGAATTAAAGCTACAAGTAGAAGGTTGGAAGAAGAAAGGGCACATTTCCTTCCCTTACTAGCCAATAGTGTTTGGCTATTATGGTCATCTTCCTATGAAGAGGATGAATGATAGGAAAGGAAATAAACAAAGCAACTCTAAAGCCATGGATTTCTGTTTCAGCTGCTTCCCTTCCATAGATGTAGCTGAGTTGTTCTTTGCCTAGTTTCGGTTATTATACCATTATCTTCTGCCACAAATTTCAATTTGATAACTTCCTGGGGTATCTTGTCTTTTCTGCATAGTTTTTACTCTCTCAACACCTTGAATTCTGGCAGATTTCAAATAAAAGACTTCTATTCCAACTTTCATGAGCACCAAATTATACCTGCATTCAGTAAAGTCACAGATCTCAGAAGGATTCTGACCTTAAAAGAATGTTTACAATAACATGTGTTCCAGATCACCTTTTGCAAGCAAAATATACCATGTTGGGTGATTTACACAAAAGAAGTTTTACTAGAAGCTTATTGGGAGCCTGCAGGTCAGTAGGATGCAATTAAATCCCTATAGAAGCCAAGACTTACAGTCCACAACTAAAATAAAAGCCAAGAGTTTGTGGCAAAAAAAAAATCGAATCGATGTAACTTCCTCTATAGGCAAAGACCAACCTTTTTTAGTCCTTTTCTTCCTTGGTTTAACATTAGCATTCTTGGCTATGGTCCTCTGTTTGGAGGTTGAAACCATCAGATGGAGTCCTGAAAACCACATGGACATATCCTCATCTATGTTCATAGCAGCCTCATTTATAATAGCTAGAAACTGGAAGCAACCCAGATGTCCCTCAACCGAAGAATGTATAAAAAAATTTGTGGTACATTTAAACAATGGAATACTACTCAGCTATCAGAAATAAGGAAATCATGCAATTTGCAGCCAAATGGATAGAACTAGAAAAGCTCATCCTAAATGAGCTAACTCAGAAGGATGCGCATGGCATCTATTCACTTATAATTGGATTTTAGCCATATAGTACAAGATAACTATGCTACAACCAACACACCAAAAGGATCAGGAACATAGACTTTGTTACCTATTAAGGGGAGAGTTTGTCCTAGTAGTGCTACCATGTTGGCCCCCAGTACAAGAGGAAGCTCTTAGCCCGCATATGACTGTTGAACTGAGAGGGGCTGATATGTAGGGACACTCCACATCAGAGGAGTGGGAAGGGTGGGAGAGGGAGGAGATGGTGGGAGGGTGGAACTGGTAAGGGAAGGAATGAGGGCTCTGTGATGGAGATGTAACTTGATGCAATAAATAAACAAAAAAAATTGGCATTCTTTAGTTTAAAGTATACAACTTCAAGATTGTAATGCCAACAAAACATGTCCAAAGGGAGAAAACTCTGCAAGTCTACAAAGAGCTTGGGTGATCCACAAGAGAGTGAAAGACAAAGAGAGGTGAGCTAACAGTAACTGTAGCACTAATCCATCAGCCTTCCAAAAAGAATAAAGGCTGACTACAGGTTGCACCCAGCACCCATACAGGCTGACTACAGGTTGCACCCAGCACCCATACAGGCTGACCCCAGGCTGCACCCAGCACCCATAAAGGATGACCCCAGGCT
>CAJQZJ010034368.1:2510189-2548382 GCA_907164525.1 Lophiomys imhausi
GCTGACCCCAGGCTGCACCCAGCACCCATAAAGGATGACCCCAGGCTGCACTCAACAGCCATAAAGAATGACCCCAGGCTGCACCCAGCACCCATAGAGGATGACCCCAGGCTGCACCCAGCACCCATAGAGGATGACCCCAGGCTGCACCCAGCACCCATAGAGGATGACCCCAGGCTGCACCCAGCACCCATAAAGGATGACCCCAGGCTGAACTCAACAGCCATAAAGAATGACCCCAGGCTGCACCCAGCACCCATAAAGGATGACCCCAGGCTGCATTTAGCACCCTATGTTCTTACATCGTCTTCACAAGCTGCTTCTTCATGTCAGACATGATACTTCTACTAGGGGTTGAAAAGCTTCCATAACCCCTTCCCCCTGTTCATACATGTACAAGTGATTCAATGTCTTATAACACTAAGAACAGATTGTCTTAGAGGTACAGTTTAACTTAAAAACATTTAGTTCAAATGTGTTCAGTAAGTAAGTGTTGAATAAAGTCTGTATTTAAACTAGCTAAGACGTACTATTTCCCCCTCCCACTATTATGATCACCTGTTCCTGTGCCTAATATTCACACTTAATTATGATTTTTTTCCAATTGCAATCCTATGGGTGGTTTACATTTTTGTCATATTTGAGTGTACTGTGACATAGCACATTGATCAATTCCTTCTTTCTTGAAATTCTTTCGCTTTCCCATCTAAAATACCATGGGTTTCATGGTAAGTCATATTCCACTTTTGTCATTTGTTCTTATCTTTATCTTTGTCTTTAAGATTCTAATTGTTTCCAGATGCAACAATAACCCAAATGCCAGGAGCAACATTTACTTACAGCACATAGCCAGCTACATGGGAACCATGTAGAATTCACAGAAGCCCAAGACAGTGGTATTGGAGGGCTGGTTCCAACAGACAAAAGTATGAAGATGGATGCACAGCAGTATTACCTCATAATCCCAAGAATGTGTCTCACATGACTGGCATGCATATATCTGACAACAAGAAGTTAATATGTTTCCTTTAAAACCATGAAGGACTGTGAACCTTATAAAGACTGATCATGTAGCCTTTTTCTGTGAGAAGACACCTCTTTATGTTCGTACATTTTATGTGAAAACTTTTCTTGCTGTCATAGTTAGCTTCAATTGTTCGCATGACATGCTTGGGAAGATGAAACCTCAATTGAGGAATTAACTCCATTAGATTGACCTGTGGACATGGCTGTGGAGACATTTTCTTGATTGTTAATTGGTGATAGGACCAAACCACCTTAGGCAGTGCCACCCTGGGCAGTTGGGGTTGGAAGGTATAAAAAATATAGCTGAAATTCTGACATTCCTCAGTTGCAAGAGTATTAGATTGAGAAAAAAAAAGCAGCTGAACATGAACCTACCAGCAAGCCCGAACACAGTGTTTCTCTGTAGTCCCTGCTTCAATTCCTGCTTGAAGCTTCCTGTCTGTAACTCTAGCCTTTGTTTCCTGGATGATGAGCTATTATCTATAAACTAAAATAAACCCTTTTAAGACCCTATTGGTAACATTTGTGCAATGCATTTAAACTAAGAGTGTGTTGAAATGAGACCTTTGCTTTCCTGGAGCAATGAATGCTCATTACTGGAGTGGAACACTCAGCTGTGATTAGTAAGAGACTGACACTGCTTAGAAATATTTTATCAGAGTCCGAACACAGAAAATGAAGATGTAGAGAAACAAAGGCTGCACATTATGCATGCAACAGAACGTGGCAAATAGTATATGAGACTATCCAGTGGGGTACTGGTTAGGCAACATGAAAGCAGCAAGATTGAGAGGGGTCAAGGAGAGAAGCAGAGGCTTGGCACCCGGTGCCAGTCAGAGTCCTGGAAGAGAGGCCAGGGGGCTATTAATGCAGTGCCAGTTTCAGTGACTACCCCAGGATACTGGGGATGCCAAGACTTTGCAATGACCACCAAGGACAGTAGCAGGTGTGAAGGAGTTAACCTGAGCCTATTAGACAGGCTGTGTGTGTGCTTCAAACATCTGAGCTGTAAAAATGGAGCTGACAGAGTCTTTTGGAGCCTAGAACATCATGAGTGAATCCCACATGTAGGGCACTAAACTGTTTATACTGTTACATTTTAGTTGTATTTTGATTGAATTGTAACTTCACCCTATTCTCCCCTTGTAGAATAATAAAATATATAACTTGGCTTTGATTTTACCAGAGCTCAGATTTAGGGGATTGTATTGTTTTAAAGATACATTGAACTTTCAAGGCACTGGAAGTTTTAAAGACTGTTGAATTTTTAAACCCATACTCTATTTTGTGTTACTGTATTAACATAATACCTTGGTGACTGGGAAGAAAGGAAAAGTTATGCTTTAAAGTGAGGTATCAGGGTGTCAAAGTTGACAAGGGGTGGAGTGTCATCATTTCAGTATGTACACCTTGGAAGGAGGAACCTCAATTGTGGGATTTCTTCTATCAGACTTCTCTGTGTGCACATCTTTCAGACATTTTTATTGCTAAATGATGTAGGATGGGACAGCTCACTGTGAGCAATATCACCCCTGGGCAGGTGGGCTAGAACTGTAAATCAAAAGTAACTGAGCATGATCCTGGAAACAGACAGTGGCCCTCCATGGTCTATGCCTCAGTTCCTGCCTGAGTTCCTGCCCTGGCTTCCCTCAGTGATGGACAGTAAACTGTAAGTTTAAATAACACCCAACCCTGAGTTTCTTTTGGTCATAGTGTTTATTACAGCAAAAGAAATCAAACCAGAATACATACCCTAACAAAAACAAATAAAATACTAAATGAAAGATTCCCCCATCTCATCTCACACATTGGACCTTTCATTGTACTATCAGTTAACTAGTTTGGATATCTGTACATTTGCTTAGTCATTATGTTAATCTTTTATTAGTGCCTTTATAGGTGACCACACTCTCAGGGTTTCAGTTGACACAAAGAAGATGCCTTCTATAGAACTGTATCAAAGGTACCCAAGAAATTTTAGAGAAAGTGGATGAAGGAAGGCTGTTGCTTTCCTAGGTCTCTATGGATGAATACATTGCCTGTTCTTCACAGCACTGGCTGCATCCCTTAGCTCCTCCTTCTTTGGCTTCTTCAAAGTGAACAATGGTACAGGGCTTTCTTACCTGACATCGCTCCCAGCTTCTTCTTCACTCTTCATCTTAAGAGACTCCAAGGTGAGCTCAGCACCACTAATCTCCAAAAGATTATCTTTATTTAAACTCATCACAGCCATCCTTCTATGCATGATATTAATTTCCCTCCATCATATTAAAAAAATAATATATCCCAAGTTCCAAAGATTTTAGCGTGAGCATCTTTTTCTCTAAAGTCCCCATTTCATTGCCCACAACACTTGTATATCTTTCTCCACCGTCTACAATGTTGTTTGCTCTAGATCCATCAACTTAAATCCATTCCTTATAATATCCAATATTTATTAAATGGTGTTAGATACTAATCAGTGTATCAAAATATTATGAATTTTTACTATTTTTAACTTTTATGCTTATGAATGTTTTACCTGCATATATGTATGTTGTCTGCTATTTGCTGTTTGCCCATGGAAAAAGAAAAGGATCCAATTCTCCTGGAATGGGAGTTATATTAAGTTATGAGCTCCTATGTGGGTACTAGGAACCAAACTCAGGAAGTGCTCTTAACTGCTAAGCCATCTTTCTAACAGCTATATTATGACTTTGGTAACCCTACAGAAATGTATGGACAGAGCAAAAAAGGAGATAGGGATTTTCTGTTAATTTTGCTGTATTTAATCCTTCCTTATCCCTACTCCATCTCAGGTATACAGTTCATTTGATCTTCTTCATTTGACTTCAGGATTTGGTGCCAAAAGAAAGCACAGTCCTCAGAGAAAGAATTGATGTAATGTGGTAGGAACCCCCCTCCACTAGAGCCACACTGCTACTACTGTGTTAGCTGCTATTTGGAGTCCAGTGTTTAGAGCACAGGTTTTTATTCCTATATCTACATAGAAAAGGTTTTCTACTATTTGTAATCTGGAATAGGGCATGGGGGGTTTGAGCTGTGCATTTCTATGGGGGTTTCTATTTCTGCTTCTTTTCTAAGTTTTTAGTGATGCTTTGAAAGACATAGGTAGCTCTTACCAAGATGTAAATATTAAGTATATATCTTTTTATTAATTTTGTCATCAAAGTCCTCTTTTGCAAGGCTCCTTCCTGACTTCCTTTCTGTATTTCCCTTCTTTCTTCTCTTCATTTTGGTTTTTCTTCCTCATCTCATCCCTTCCTAAGCAATGGAAAAAATTATCAAACGTATGCACATATGCAAAACCATCATTTAACTGAATTTTGTTAACTAAAATCTTATATAGATTATCACACTTTGCTTAGAAATATTTTAATACTCACTAGGCAAAAATGGAAGAAATATCTTTCTAAATCTTTGTAATACAGTAGTGGTGGTGTTTTAAGTTAAAACATGTACACATAACTAGTGTTCCAATTAAAAGGACATGGAGAATACATATTTTATATAGAAAAAATTAAATTTAAAAATGTGTACTGCTGATATATTACTTAAAATCCATTCTGAATGAAAGAATTTAAAGAAAGATCTAAAAAAAGGTAAAACCTCCTTTTTCTTGGAAGTTCAATTATTTGTCACAAAGAAACCAGAGACAACCTTTAACTCCTTTGCACCAAGATCAAGCAATGCATTTCAGAGCATGCTTTTTCAGCTACTAATGATAATTACTATCAGTGATGGGTATTACTTACAGTTATCAGAGACGAGCATTGGTAAAGGTGCTAAATTCTTACATCAATAAAACTTTGGAAACTAAGCAGGTGACACTGGTACTTTATTTTATTTTAATGTATTTATTTATTTATTTATTTATTCATTCATTCAAAATGAGCTTGAGTTGTCATCATAAAATTAAAAGTAACCTTTTTGACTATCAGTTATAAAATATATACAATATGTTATGTCTACACTTTAAGGCAGTGAATATTATAAAAGATGTAAATACTGATCATGTAGCCACTTTTTTGAGGTAAAGCTTTTGGCGACTTGCACAGCATCTTCAGGTCCCATGAGAGCTAGTCATCGTGGACGAGGCTTCCAGGTCAGTTCCAGATGGATTCCACCAAGTCCTGTGTCCAAAATATATTAAAATGACTTTTTAACTTGATGTGTAGGTGTTACCTCATTCCAGGGTATAGTCTATTGAAGATATACCTAATTATAGAGTCACCCTCTGCCCATCTACCCATCCTTGTGAGGAGTCCAATGCGTGGCTAGAGCCTCACGGCTCTCCAGAGGCCCACTTTCACAGTGATTTGTTCTCACTCATCCTAATGCCCCACCTTCTGTAGCTTGTCTCTCTGCCATTATCTTTCCCAATAGCATTTAACCTTCTTATTTGTCTGCATCACATCAGGAATGTGTACTGGGAGGCTGGGGTTCAAATGTAAAAGTGCTGTATGAAGTTCTCTTCCATTCTCACACACAGTTCAGTAAAATGGGCAGAGAAACACATGACAGAAGTGCCTGGTATTCTGCTTCCAAGTTTTTTGGATGCTCTTTGCAATGATTTAATAAAAGGTGATATTTAAATCAAACAAACACACAATTCCTGACCCCAAAATTAAAATTTTTCTTGACAGTCCTATTTCATAATCTCTGCTAATGTTGATCAATAAATCTTTTGTGCCTCTTCAGATATATTATATTTGAATTTAACTAATACAATTCATCAGCTACCACTTTAGTTCAAATAATAACCATCCTTGCCTGAATAATGCATTTGTCCTTTAAGTGATCTTTCTCCCCACATTTTTTTTTTGCAAGTGATAAAAACAAACACAAATCAGAGTAGCCAGAGGGCTCTTTTAGAAGGATAAATCAGTGTCTTCTTGCTTTACTTTTTTCATGGGCTTCTCATTGCACTTATAAGACATTAAAATAGTCAACTGTTGGTCAGGAGAGCTCAGAAGATCCCACAACATTATAAGGTATTCTCATTGGTCTTGATTGCATTTCAGTACTTGAAGGTTAGATTGTATTGCTGTAGAAAGCCACCACGAGTGAAAATACAAAGAATGATTGATTGTGGAGCTCTTGGCTCCAAATGATATATTTACAACACAACCCTGACATGTGCACATCAGTGAACATTCTGGCAGAGGGGGCAGAAAGACTTTAAAAACCAAAGGCCCTTTTGATCTTAGCCTTTCTAACAGATGTGAGATGGAATCTCAGAGTCCTCTTAGGTCGCATTTCTCTGATAATTAAAGATGCTGAGCATTTCTTCAAGTATCTCTCAGCCATTAGGGATTCCTCCTTTGTGAATTCTCTGTTTAGCTCTGTTCCCCATTTTTTGATTGGATTATTTGGTTCCTTGGCATTTAATTTCTTGAGTTCTTTGTAGATTTCGGATACTAGCCCTCTGTCAAATGTGGGATCGGTGAAGATCTTTTGTCAATCTCTAGGCTGCCGTTTTGTTCGAATGACAGTGTCTTTTGCCTTACAGAAGATTTTCAGTTTCATGAGGTCCCATTTAATGATAGTTGGTCTTATATCCTGAGCTGTTGGTGTTCTGTTCAGGAAGTTATCACCTGTGCCAATGAGTTTGAGGGTTTTCCCCACTTTTGCTTCTAATAGATTTAGTGTGTCAGGCCTTATGTTAAGGTCTTTGATCCACTTGGACTTAAGTTTTGTACAAGGTGGTAAGTATGAGTCTAATTTCATTCTTTTACATGTCGACATCCAAAGCTCAAATGACAGCACTTGCTGGCAAGGTTGTGGAGAAAGGGGAAACTCTCCTCCATTGCTGGTGGGAGTGCAGGCTTGTGCAACCACTATGGAGGTGAGTCTGGTGATATCTTAGAAAACTTGGAATAGCTCTGCCTCAGAACCAAGCATATCACTTCTGGGTATACATCCAAATTATTTCTCACCAAATCACAAGGAAGTTTCCTCATCTATGTTCATAGCAGCCTTATTTGTAATAGCTAGAAATTGGAAACAACCCAGATGTCCCTCAACTGAGTAATGTATATAAAAAAAAAACTGTGGTTCATCTACACAATGCAATACTACTCAGCCATCAGAAACAATGAAATTATGCAATTTGCAGCCAAATGGATGGAACTGGAGAAGATCATCCTGAGTGAGCTAACCCAGACTCAGAAGGATGCACATGGCATCTATTCCCTTATAATTGGATTTTAGCCATATAGTACAGGATAACTATACTACAACCAATACACCAAAGGGAACATGAACATAGACTTTGTTTCCTATCAATGAGACACTTTTCCCTAGTGGTGCTGCCTTGTAGGCCCCCAGTGTATGAGGAGGCTCTTGGCCTTCATATGACTGCTGAACTGGGGCAGGGGACTGTTAGGTAGTGACACTCCACTCCAGATGAGTGGGATGAAAGGGATAGGGGGTGGAAGGTAGGAGGGCAGGACTGGGAGTGGTGGAAAGAGGACACTGTGTTGGAGATGTAATTTGAAGTAATAAATAAATATTAAAAAAAACAAAGGGCCAGGAATTCTGCTTTGAAATAGCTGTACCCATGAAATCTCAACATTATGGCTGTCTAAATAAGACCTGAAAATGATATCTGATATCATCATTTGACATGGCAATGGAAATGAGAAAAACATCACAAGGGCTTGTTCCTAGATGTAAAGTTACAGGCAATTAAAGTCTCCTGAAAGAAAATCAGTCTTCTCCATGAACAAGTCCCCTGATAGATTTTCCAACACCAAGTGACTAACCTTATACACATATACATATGAGGAACACTAAGTGAATTCAACAGGTGATAATTATAAATATATATAAAAAAAACAATAATTGAAAAGAAGGCATGAGTTTAAGAAAGTGGAGGACATTGGGAAGAGTTGGAGGAAAGAAGGGTGAAATTATGTAAATGTAGCATTCATGTATGAAATTCTCATAAACTAAATTAATTTTTATAAAAAGAATAGTACCTTTGTCTGGGAGTTACTACTAATATCATATGTATTAATTATTGCTTGAAACAGGAGCACATTGTGTATATATTATCATTATTAGTATTGGTCTTCTTTATAACAGAATAGTTATCCTCCCTTAGGCCAAATAGTTCTACCTACTTTCAACTGTGCTCTGGCCACTTTGGCCTTTTTTCTTTTGGTCTTACAGGGAAGTGTTCTCTTCTTGGACTTTCTAGCTCAAGTTTTTTGTATAAGTGGTTTCAAGTCATTCCTAAGATACCTGCCTCCATGAGTCTCTCTTATCATATCTGAATGAGGACAAATTCTCTGTATTTTAATGTCTATAATCCATACTTCTTTTATTTTCCCCAGACCGCTCACACATTTGCTTTATTGCAACATACATAAGAAAAGCAATCTAGCCAGGTGTAGTGGCACACACCTTTAATCCCAGCATTTGGGAGGCAGAGTCAGGCAGATCCCTGTGAGTTCAAGGCCAGCCTGGTCTACAAAGTGAGTCCAGGACGCTAGAGCTGTTACACAGTGAAATTCTGTCTTGACCCCCCCCCCCCAAAAAAAAAGAAAAAAGAAAAGTAATCTAAAAGAGGAAAGAAATTAACATTGGCTCATGGGTTCAGAGGACTCAATCTAAAGTGAGTGGGTCAACTGCTTTGTGCTCTCAACTGAGAAAAGCATCATGACAGGAGCTTGGGACATAAGAGAGTGTTCATTAATTCATGTTGAGAATCCAAGAGAGAAGCACACAGAGGGATTCTGAAAATCTGCAGGCCTCACAAGCACTTATCTACTTTCACCAGCTGTGGCCTGCCTATAAAACTTCCGGAAACTCCCAAAATCATATAACACCTGAGAGTCAAGACTTCAATACATGAACCCGTAGTGATACTTCATATTCAAACCACAATAAGAACATGTAGCTAAACTTACCATGTTTAGTAATTGCTCTGTGTGCTTGTGTATGCTTGTGCTCATGTATTTGTAGGCATCCAGGTGTGGGTAGGTACAAGTGAACACATATATGCATACATCAACATAAGCAGAAATCAACACTGGGTATCTTCCTCTACTGATATCCACCACATTTCCAGACAGGGATTCTCATCACATCTGGAGCTTGTCACTTCTGCTAGACTAGCTACTCAGTAAGTCCCAATGACCTGCTTGTCTCCAACTTGCCAGTACTGGCATTACAGATGTGGCCACTACACCTAGATTTTATGTTTATGTTGGAGAATAAACTTAGGTCATCATGTTTGCAGCAAGCATTTTAACAACTGATCTTTTCAGCTCTTTATTATTGATCTGGGGCTAGTAATGCTGAAATCTGATTTATGTTTGTTTTTGTTTCTTGGGTTTTTTATTTTTGTCTTGTGTGTTTTTTTAAATTTATTTATTAATTGCTTCAGGTTACATCTCCATCATAGTCTCCTCTTTCCACTCCTCCATATCCCGCCCTCTCACCCTCTACCCCCTATCCCTTCCATCTCACTCCTCTGGAGTGGAGTGTCCCTACATAACAGTCCCCTGCACCAGTTCAGCAGTCATATGAAGGCCAAGAGCCTCCTCATATACTGGGGGCCTACAAGGCAGCACCACTAGGGAAAAGTGTCTCATTGACAGGAAACAAAGTCTATGTTCATGTTCCCTATTGGCTGTAGTATAGTTGTCCTGTACTATATGGCTAAAATCTGATTATAAGTGAGTAGATGCCATGTGCATCCTTCTGAGTCTGGGTTAGCTCACTCAGGATGAGCTTCTCCAGTTCCATCCATTTGGCTGCAAATTGCATAATTTCATTGTTTCTGATGGCTGAGTAGTATTCCATTGTGTAGATGTACCACAGTTTTTTAATGCAGTCCTCGTTTGAGGGACATCTGGGTTGTTTCCAGTTTCTAGCCATTACAAATAAGGATGCTATGAACATAATGAGGAGACGTCCTTGTGATTTGGTGAGGAATCATTTGGATGTATACCCAGAAGTGGTATGGCTGGGTCCCAAGGCAGAGCTATTCCAAGTTTTCTAAGATATAGCCAGACTGACCTCCATAGTGGTTACAGAAGCCTGCACTCCCACGAGCAATAGAGGAGGGTTCCTCTTTCTCCACACCCTCGCCAGCAAGTGTTGTCATTTGAGCTTTTGATCTTAGCCATTCTGACAGGTGTGAGATGGAATCTTAGAGTCATCTTGAGTTGCATTTCTCTGATGGTTAAGGATACTGAGAATTTCTTTAAGTGTCTCTCAGCCTTTAGGAATTCCTCCTTTGTGAATTCTCTGTTTAGCTCTTTTCCCCATTTTTGATTGGATTATTTGGTTTCTTGGCATTTAATTTCTTGAGTTCTTTGTAGATTTTGGATATTAGCCCTCTGTCAGATGTGGGGTTGGTAAAGATTTTCTCCCAGTCTGTAGGCTGCCGTTTTGTTCAGATGGCAGTGTCTTTTGAATTACAGAAGCTTTTCAGTTTCATGAGGTCCCATTTATTGATTGTTTGTCTTAGGTCCTGGGATGATAGTGTTCTGTTCAGGAAGTTGTCACCTGTGCCAATGAGTTCAAAGGTTTTTCCAGTACATTTAATGTGTCCGGCCTTATGTTAAGGTCTTTGACCCACTTGGACTTAAGTTTTGTACAAGGTGATAAGTATGTGTTGTTTTAATGTCAAGGTTCATAACCCCAAAGGAAGATGTTTGAACTAGCTTCGCCACCACCTTCCTTGTGAAAGGCAGCATGTTGCTTGTTTAGGTCTACGCACTTCTTGTGAAACTAGGTGTACACCCCTATTATTTATTTTTGTTTAGTATTTTAGAATTATTTATCTTAGTTGATGTGTATGAGTGCTTTGGCTGCATGTATGTATGTGCACAATGTGTTTGCCTGGTGTCTCCAGAGGTCAGCTGTATTAGATTCCACTGAACTATATATATAAAAAGTTATGAAACAAGGGGGGCGGGGCAAGATGGCGGCAGCCTACACTGACGCATTTTGAACGCGGGGGGGGGGGGAAGAGCCATAAAAAACACAGAGTTATTGGGCACTGTGCAAAAACCGGAGTGGCTAGACACTCCCGGGAACACTCACAGCTCCCAAGAGACTGTTAAAAGTCCCAGGGTAAGGCTCTCTCCCCATCTCTCACAGACACAGAAGCCACTAAACCTGGGATTCGGGAACTCCCAATTGGAGAGGCGCCTGGTAAGATCAATCCCAACACACAGCAGGCAGAATCAGAGGCCACTTGGTGATAGTTCACTAGCCTATTGGACTCCCCACACCTCAGGTAGAACTTACACCCACTTAAAAATTTTTGCGAGATAGTGGAAGTCTTAGCAAGGAACAAACAGGGGGCTCAGCGGGTGGTTTGCAGCCGCTCGCTCGTGAAGCTGAGGGCGGGAGGTTCCGAGAAAGCTCGGGAAGACAGGAACACAAAGGCGGGCGGGAGGGGCCGAATCCCGCAAACTCACTGCAGCGCAGCTGGGGATGGAGCCCGGCTGGCAGGGCCAAATCCCCGCAAACCCACGGCAGGACAACTGGGGAGAGAGTGAGGCGTGGGCGGGGCCAGGGACCCACGCACACACGGCTGAGCTGCTGGGGCGAGAGGACCATACTGGCAGCTGGGGGATCCCGGGCTCTGTGCACCCACGGCCGAGCAGCCAGGGAAGGAGACCCGCGGCTGCACAGACAGGGAGGGAATCAGGCACAGAGGCCAGGCATGTGGCGAGAAGCCTAGTGAGAAAACAGAAATCAGGAACATAGCTGTATTCTGGAAAATCCAGACATATTAGGTGTGGAGCCAGACCCTGTCAGCCTCCGTGACGACAAACAAAGCCCACAATCTGTGCCTGGGCAAACAGGTCTATACCATCAGAACAATTACAGGATGATAATTCAGAGTGCAACATAGAGAAGTCTGAATTGGGAGCAGTGAAACAATCCCGATCCATAACTCACAACCTGGGAATAGGCTGCACCAGCTCACAGTGCCTCAGGCGATTAAAACCACAGTGACCCTGAAGTCCCCCTGTAAGCAACGACAGATAGCCAAGTAACTCGTCCCCTGCACCAAATCATCCACTGTGGATCCAAGCACAGAAAACGACAAGAACAGACAGCTAAACACATCCAATGGCCAAAGGTAAAAAAAAAAAATAAATAAATAGAAATCAAGGAAATATGACTCCAACAAAGCAGAATTATCCTAGCTCATCCAATTCGGATGACCTCACACCAACAGAAACACATGAAAACGTTGACAATTCTGCATTATGGAAAGTGATAGAGTTCCTGCAAGAAGAACTTAAATCTATGAAGGAATTCAAAGAAGCCACAATTCTACAACTCAAAACAAGGAACAACACCATTAAAGAGGTCCAAGCCAGGGTGACAGAGCTTGCACAGGAAAAGGAAAAAGCAATGAAAGATTTTCATACAAAAACAAACAAGCTGGAGAAGGAAATGTACAAAAGGAACAAAACCATACAAGACATGAAAATAGAAATAGAAACAATAAAGAAAACACAGTCAGAGTTAAAAGAGGAAGTGGAGAAACAAGGGAAGAGAACAGGAACTATGCATGTGAGTATCAACAATAGGATGCAAGAGATGGAAGACAGGATCTCAGGCATGGAAGATTCAGTGGAAGAAATCAGTACAACATCCAAAGAAAATGAGAAGGCTAAAAAATCTCTCACCCACAACACCCAAGAAATCAAGGACTCAATGAAAAGACGGAACCTAAGAATTATAGGTATAGAGGAAAGAGAGGACGCCCGACTCCAAGGTCCAGGAAATATCTTCAATAAAATCATAGAGGAAAACTTAACAAACCTGAAAAAAGAGATGCCAATAAAAATCCAAGAGGCTAACAAAACACCAAACAGATTAGACCAGAAAAGAAACTCCTCTCGCCACATAATAATTGAAACACCAAATGTACAGAACAAAGAAAGAATATTAAAAGCTGTAAGAGAAAAAGGTCAAGTCACATACAATGGCAGACCCATCAGAATTACACCTGACTTCTCCTCAGAAACGTTAAAAGCTAGAAGGGCCTGGTCAGATATACTACAAGTCCTGAGAGATCATAGGTGCCCAGCCAGACTACTTTACCCAGCAAAACTCTCTATGAACATAGATGGAGAAAACAAGATATTCCATGACAAAATCAAATTTAAACAATATCTACCCACAAACCCAGCCCTACAGAAAATCCTAGAAGGAAAATCCCAAACCAGAGAAGAAAACTCCACTCAAGAAAACAAAGGGAATAGAAAACCCATCAGCAACTAAACCAAAAGAGGCACAGGACTACCACCTATACCAAACTAATGGGAAATAGCAACCCAAGGTCACTAATATCCATCAACATCAATAGACTCAAATCCCCAATAAAAAGACATAGGTTTACAGAGTGAATCCGCAAGCAGGATCCTTCCTTATGCTGTATACAAGAGACACATCTAACTACGAAAGATAGACACTGCCTCAGAGTAAAGGGATGGGAAAAGGTTTTCCAAGCAAATGGACCCAGGAAGCAAGCTGGAGTAGCCATCCTAATATCAAACAAAACAGACTTCCAACTGAAGTTAATGAAGAAAGACAAAGAAGGGCACTATATACACATTAAAGGGAATATTCATCAAGAGGAAATCTCAATACTGAACATCTATGCCACAAATACAAAGGCACCTACTTTCGTAAAAGAAACACTTCTAAAGCTTAAAACGCACGTCGATCACAACACATTAGTAGTGGGAGACTTCAACACCTCACTCACAACAATGGACAGATCATCAAGACAGAAGACAAATAGAGAAATATTGAGGCTAACAGAGATCATGAAACAAATGGACCTAACAGATATCTACAGAACGTTTCACCCAAACCCAAAGGAATACAACTTTTTCTCAGCACCCCATGGAACATTCTCCAAAATCGACCACATAGTTGGTCACAAGGATAGTCTCAACAGATACAAGAAAATTGAAATAACACCTTGCATCTTATCAGACCACCACGGAATAAAGCTGGTCTTCAACAGCAAAAGAATCAACAGAAAGCCTAAACACACATAGAAATTGAACAGCTACTTACTGGATGACCACTGGGTCAGGGAAGAAATAAAGAAGGAAATCAAAGACTTCTTAAAATCCAACGACAATGAAGACACAACATACCCAAACCTATGGGATACATTGAAAGCTGTGCTACCAGGAAAGTTCATAGCTCTAAGTGCTTTCAAAAAGAAAATTGTGACAGCTCATATTAGTGAACTAACAGCTAAGCTGGGTGAATTGGAAAAAAAAGAAACAAACACTCCCAAGAAAAGCAGAAGGCAGGAAATCATCAAACTTAGGGCTGAAATTAACAACTTAGAATCAAAAAGAACTATACAAAGAATCAATGAAACCAAGAGTTGCTTCTTTGAGAAAATCAACAAAATAGACAGACCCCTAGCCAAATTAACAAAAAGGCAAAGGGAAAGAACACAAATCAACAAAATCAGAAATGAAAAGGGAGAAATAACAACAGACATTGAGGAGATCCAGAAAATATTCAGGCATTACTTTAAAAATCTATATTCCACTAAATTTGAAAACCTAAGCGAAATGGACAATTTCCTCGATAAATTCCACCTACCAAAACTAAATCAAAATCAGATTAACAGCTTAAACAGCCCAATAACACCCAAGGAAATAGAAACAGTCATTAATAATCTTCCAACCAAAAAAAGCCCAGGGCCAGATGGCTTTAGCAGGGAATTCTACAGGACCTTCAAAGAGGAACTAACACCATTAATTTTCAAACTCTTCCACCACATAGAAACAGAAAGAACACTGCCAAACTCATTCTATGAGGCCACTGTCATTCTGACTCCTAAACCACACAAAGACCCAACAAAGAAAGAGAACTTCAGACCAATCTCCCTCATGAACATAGATGCAAAAATACTTAATAAAATACTAGCAAACCGAATTCAAGAACACATCAAAAGTATCATACACCATGATCAAGTAGGCTTCATCCCTGGAATGCAGGGATGGTTCAATATACGAAAGTCTATCAGTGTAATTCACCACATAAACAAGTTGAAAGAAAAAAAACACATGATAATCTCGCTAGATGCAGAAAAAGCATTTGACAAAATCCAACACCCCTTCATGCTAAAAGTTCTGGAGAGAACGGGCATACAAAGACCATACCTAGAAATAATAAAGGCAATATACAGCAAGCCAGTAGCCAACATCAAATTAAATGGAGAGAAGCTTGAAGCATTTCCTCTAAACTCAGGGAGAAGACAAGGATGTCCACTTTCACAATATCTCTTCAATGTAGTACTTGAAGTCCTTGCTAGAGCAATAAGACAACTAAAGGAGATCAAAGGGATAAAAATTGGAAATGAAGAAGTCAAATTATCCCTATTCGCAGATGATATGTTAGTATACATAAGCGACCCCAAAAACTCCACCAAAGAACTCTTACAGCTGATAAACAACTTAAGCAGGGTGGCTGGATACAAAATTAACTCAAAAAAATCAGAAGCCCTTCTTTATACAACAAACAAATATACCAAGAAAGAAATAAGGGAAACAACCCCCTCACAATAGCCACAAACAACATAAAATACCTGGGGGTAACTCTAACCAAGCATGTAAAGGACCTATATAACAAGAACTTCAACCCCTGAAGAAAGAAATGGAAGAGGCCTTTAGAAGATGGAAAGATCTCCCACGCTCATGGATAGGTAAGATCAACATAATAAAAATGGCTATCCTACCAAAAGCAATATATAGATTTAATGAAATTCCTATCAAAATACCAACATAATTCTTTATAGACCTGGAAAAAGCTATTCTCAACTTCATATGGAACAACAAAAAGCCCAGAATAGCTAAATCAATCCTGTACAATGAAAAAACATCTGGAGGTATCACCATCGCAGATTTCAAGCTGTACTACAGAGCAACAGTAACAAAAACAGCATGGTACTGGTATACAAACAGACCAGTGGATCAATGGAATCGAATTGGAGACCCAAACATGGACCCACACACCTATGGCCAACTAATCTTTGACAAAGAAGCCAAAAACGCACAATGGAAGAAGGACAGCATCTTCAACAAATGGTGCTGATCCAACTGGATGTCCACTTGCAAAAGAATGAAATTAGACCCATACCTATCACCTTGTACAAAACTTAATTCCAAGTGGATCAAAGACCTTAACATAAGGCCGGCCACACTAAAGATACTAGAAGAAAAAGTAGGAGAAACCCTCGAACTCATTGGCACAGGTGACAACTTCCTGAACAGAACACCAACAGCTCAGGACCTGAGATCACCAATCAATAAATGGGACCTCATGAAACTGAAAAGCTTCTGTAAGGCAAAGGACACTGTCATTCAAACAAAACGGCAACCAACAGACTGGGAGAAAATCTTCACCATCCCCACATCTGATAGAGGGCTATTATCTAAAATCTACAAAGAACTCAAGAAACTAAATGCCAAGAAACCAAATAATCCAATCAAAAAATGGGAGATGGAGCTAAATAGAGAATTCACAAAGGAGGAATCCCTAAGGGCTGAGAGACACCTGAAGAAATGTTCAACATCCTTAATCATCAGAGAAATGCAACTCAAGACGACCCTGAGATTCCACCTAACTCCTGTTAGAATGGCTAAGATAAAGAGCTCAAATGATAGCGCATGCTGGCGAGGGTGTGGAGAAAGGGGAACCCTACTCCATTGCTGGTGGGAGTGTAGGCTTGTGCAACCACTATGGAGGTCTGTCTGGCGATATCTTAGAAATCTAGGAATAACCTTGCATCAGCACCCAGCCATACCACTTCTGGGTACACACCCAAAGGACCTCTCATGGAGACATAGGGAAGTCTCCTCATCTATGTTCATAGCAGCCTTATTTGTAATAGCTAGAAACTGGAAACAACCCAGATGTCCCTCAATTGAAGAATGGATTAAAAAACTGTGGTACATCTATGCAATGGAATATTACTCAGGTATAAGAGACAATGAAATCATGCAATTTGCAACCAAATGGGTGGATCTAGAGGAGCTCATCCTGAGTGAGCTAACCCAGACTCAGAAGGATGCACATGGCATCTATTCAGTTATAGTAGGATTTTAACTACATTGTACAGGATATCTATACTACAACCAACACACCAAAAGGAACATGGACATAATTTTTTTTTATCTTTTTCTTTTTCCTTCTTTTTTTCTTTTTCTTTTTCCTTTTCCCTTCTCTTTTTTCTCTCTTTTTTTGTTGTTATTCTTTGTTTTTGTGGGTTTGTGTGTTTGTTGGTCTTTTTTTTAGTATTCCCCCAGTAGCAAGGAGACACCTTTCACTGGCAGTACTGCCTCATAGGCCCCCGGTGAATGAAGAGGCTCTTGGCATTCATATGACTCCTGATCTGTGGTGAGAGACTGTTAGGCAGGGACACTCCACCCCAGAGGAACAAGACGGAAGGGTCAGGAGGTAGAGCATGGGAGGTTGGAGTTGGGAAGAGGGAAAAGAGGACAATATGATAAGGATGTAGCCTGAAGCAACAAACAAATAAATTTATTAACAAAAAAAAAAAAAAAAAGCAGGTGGCATGGCTGAAACACTGTGAATGGAATAGAGGATACAGCCATTCGGCCTGGTTTTGCAGACCTCCAGGAGTAGAGAAGACGTGGAGCTAAGGTAAAATACAAGAGAATTGTGGCATTGGCCCATGCCTTTGACTTCAGCGGAGACAGGGGGAACACTGTAGAGTTGGTGGTCTTATGTATTCTGGAGTTATACAGAGCGGGGTGGTGAGGGTGCATACTCTTGGTCCCATCATTCAAGAAGAGTACACCCTTGGTCCCAGCTCCCAGCACACTGGAGATAGAAACGGGCAGATCCCGGAGCTCAAGGTCAGCCTGATGCAGGGCAAACTCTAAATAGAGAAAGACTTCGATCCAGGAGTGGTGGAACACATCTTTGATCCCTTCAGATGGGAAACAAAGGTCTCTGATCCCAATAATTAGAGTTCAGAGACACACACATGGGATTTGGAGGGATGTAGGTTTGGAGGCTACTTACAAAAGGCCTTCTCGATGCAGGCAGATTGTCCTTTGGGATCTCAAAATATATACACTAGGGCTGGTTTAGCTCCAAGGTGACAGAATGATTTCTTCTTTAAGCCGGATTGAAAGATAATGCTTTGTATGTTGTCGGAAGGCCAAATTTGCTTCAGGAGAAGTACTACCTAGCCCCCCACCCCCCAAAAAAAAAGAGGGCAATTGTCCCAGGGTTGGGATTGGGGCAGGGCTCTGTTCTTATCTTTCCAGGAGAATAGAAGTGTCCATTAGGGGAGCCCTGGGCCGGGTGGACAGCGGAAACCACAGCAGAGAGCAGAATCAGGGACCAAGGAGGACGAGTGATCCAGTTCATTCTGCCTGGCAGACTTCCTCAGTAGCTGTCTCCATTGGGGGCCTGCAACCACCAGGGCAATACAATGTCGCTGGGACCGTTCAGCTCTACACAATGCCCCGGCAGGAACCTCAGTGAAGCCTGCAAGATCAGCATCTGCCTTCAAACCCCTTAGGTCATCTAAACAACTGAGAACAGAAGGACTGAACATAAAAGGAGTGTACTAACATTTTTAACCATTTTTTCCATTTGGGTTCGGGCCCCAAACAGGTCTACTATGACCCAAATCAGCAGGAAGTCACTTTAAGAGAGCGACGTCCCATGCCCAGAGGGTGGGGAAGGTGTTTCTCCACCCTTCTTTTTGGTTATTTGAAGGATAACAGAAAACTCCGATATTTAGGGGAAGAGATTACAAGCTGATAAATGGTCCTGTTTAATGGGTTTTGGAGGTTAGCCCCAGGGACTTCCTACTTTTCCTTTTCTGTATCCTTCTTCCTCTCCTATGTAGGACTGCATAGGCTTGAGAAAAATGAGATATAGACGTACACAGGAAGGTCCAAGAAGAAGGGGCAGATTATTGAATATGCCCTTACACCTTTGTATATTGATACAAAATTAGTAGTTTATTTGGCTAAAGTGGTATTGACCATTGTTTATTGTGCAAAAATAAGATTGTATTGGATTACATCGGTATTGATCTTTGTATATTGATACAAAATTAAGATTATAGTTGGCCACAGTGGTATTGACCCTTGTATATGGACATAATATTAAGATTGTATTGGGCTACATAGGCATTGACCTTTGTATATTGATACATAATTAAGAGTATATTTAACCACAATTGAATAGGTCTTTGTATACTGATACAAAATTAAAGGTAATGCTTCCTAATGGTATCCTACCTAGAGATACTTAAAAATAAAATGTGAAGCTCTGGCCTCTTGATACCAACCGTCTAAAACGGTCTAGGATAGTTAAGTAAAACAATCTCCTACTCATGCAAACATGTCACTTTGTTAGCTATATGACAGTCTATCACAGATATTCTCTAAACTACCCAGTAATCAAGTTGCTAAGAGACAAGCAACATTTGCTTATCTAAATACAAGAGATGGATAGGGCATCTTCAAAAACCCCAAGAGATCTGCAGAATATGGCATTCAAAGATGTTATCTTAAATCAAGATTTTCTTTTTTTTTTTTTTTTTTGAGATCGAGACATATCAGCTCCTGACATCACTCCCTATTCTACTCCAAGAAGATGATAAGCATCGAAGAACCTCCACTGTAAGATGGTTGAATTAGTGGCAAGCCTTTCTCTTGGCATGAAAAAACCCCTTGCACCAACTGCAGACAGACTGCTGTCCAAAAAGGACAAAACTTGGTAGCAGGGAAGTCGACAGCCTAACTCTGCCAAGACAAGGTATGTAAGTCCTTCATAATCCCAGCTCTACAACAAATGTCTGTCAGAGAAACAGGACCCAAAGGCTGAAGACTGATGCAGGAATGTATGGAGAGAAAATGGGAACTGTCCAGGCAGTCATTGGTATGTCCTTTCTTAGTTTTGGAAGCTGCAGGCCTTGCACTTCCTATATAAGCAGATATATTTATCCCTCTCAGGTCTCTGAGGTGGTTGAAGAATAGACAGCTAGAGTCTCATAGTTAAATTTTGAGTTGTTTAGGAATCAAGAGGGTGTTATAGATCTAAGAAGATACTCTTAAAAGTGTGTTGCATGTTAGTATGAATGTTGAGTCAGATATAGACCTTTAAACTCATGGAGATGGTTAGATAGTAGAATGTTAAAGTCAGGGGCCAAATATGTATAAACTGGACATTGGGAAGGTATACTGGGCCATTTAACTCTCATAAATGTGGCATATTTATATCTGTTGTTTTGTATAATACTTACTGCTATCAGAGAGGGAACCATATGTTGGACTGAAAGGGGAAACTTCTGGGGGGAAGAGGGTGGAAGGGCGGGATAGGAAGGGGGAATAGGGAGGGGTTTGTTACTGAGATGTAACTTGAAAAAAAAAAAGTATTTAAAATAAATAAATAAATAAAAAGTTATGAGCCACAATGTCGGGACTGAAAATCAAACCCAGTTCCTCTGCAAGATGTGCTAGTTAGTGCTTTAACTTCTAAGGCATCTTTCCATGCCCCCTCCTATTCTTTTCTTAGTGAATTTAAGGTCACCTTTGTCATTTGTGACCTTCGACAGCTCTATGGCAAGACCCTGAGGAGGTAAAATGTCTCACCCCCAGAATCATTTCAGCTGATCATGGTGTGCTTTCAGTAAGGGACCTCCAGTAGTCACACAGTTCACCATGTGGTCATTCTATGTGACTACTGTGTGCTGGGATATAGTCACTGACAATTAAATGTGATAGTAGAATGTATGTTGGTCATTTGATTCGCAGAAAGGGGCCATTTACATTTGGCAACTGCAAAGATGAGGGAATCTTGATGATTCTGGATTTTACTGTCACTTCCTTCAGCATTTCTGAGCACAGAAATTCTGTTTGAACCACCTGTGCTTCCCGTAAGCTGTCAGAATGCTTGCTGAAAAGGAATTTATAACTCTGACCATATTATGCTATATTACAAATTACTTTCACTTATTCATAATAATGCTTCTTTAGATGTTCTCTTATTCCCAGTTTAATTCAGCTTCTACTGGGCACCCACCTATTAATCAGGCCTGAAGTTAAAGTGCATGTTGCTCATTCCTAATCATTGGGATATGAGTCCAAAGTAAATCAATGAATGACTTATCCTTCTGTCTTAGTTTTCATGACCACTAATAAGATACTAAAAT
This sequence comes from Lophiomys imhausi, assembly GCA_907164525.1. Lineage (NCBI taxonomy): Eukaryota > Metazoa > Chordata > Mammalia > Rodentia > Muridae > Lophiomys > Lophiomys imhausi. The sequence goes on from CAJQZJ010034368.1 coordinate 2,531,434, forward strand.
CTAAAAGACTTGGGTTTTTTTTTTGTTTGTTTGCTTACTTATTACTTCAAGTTACATCTCCATCACAGTACTCTCCTTCCACCCTTCCCAGTTCCACCCTCCCAACTTCTCCTCCCTCTCTCACCCATCCCACTCCTCCATTGTGGAGTGTCCCTATATATCATCCCCTCTCAGTTCATCAGTCATATGAGGGCTAAGAACTTCCTCTTGCACTGGGGGCCTACATAGTAGCACCCCTAGGACAAATATCCCATTAATAGGTAATTAAGTCCATGTTCCTGATCCTTTTGGTGTGTTGGTTGTAGGATAGTTATCCTGTACTATATGGCTAAAATCCAATTATAAGTGAGTAGATGCCATGTGCATCTTTCTGAGTCTGGGTTAGCTCACTCAGAATGAGATTTTCTAGTTCCATCCATATGGCTGCAAATTGTATCATTTCCTTGTTTCTGATAGCTGAGTAGTATTCCATTGTGTAAGTTCACCACAATTTTTTTTATCCATTCATCAGTTGAGGGACATCTGGGTTGTTTCCAGTTTTTAGATATTACAAATAAGGCTACTATGAACATAGATAAGGATATGTCCTTGTGATTTGGTGAGGAAATGTTTGGGTGGATACCCAGAAGTGGTATGGCTGGGTTTTGAGGTAGGGCTATTTGAAGTTTTCTATGATATCGCCAGACTGATTTCCATAGTGGTTGTACAAGTTTGCACTCCCACCAGCAATGGAGGAGTGTTCCCCTTTCTCCAGAACCTTGCCAGCATGTGCTGTCATTTGAGTTTTTGATCTTAGCCATTCTGACAGGTGTGAGATGGAATCTCAGAGTCATCTTGAGTTGCATTTATTTCTCTGATGATTAAGAATGCTGACCTAATAGAAGAGAAAGTGGAGAAAAGCCTCAAACTCATTGGCACAGGAGACAACTTCCTGAACAGAACATCAATAGCTCAGGCTCTAAGACCAATAATCAATAAGTGGGACCTCATGAAACTGACAAGCTTCTATAAGGCAAACGACACTGTCATTCAAACAAAATGGCAACCTATAGATTGAGAAAAGGTCTTTACCAACCCCACTTCTGACAGAGGGCTAGTATCCATAATTTATAAAGAATTGAAAAAAATAAACATCAAGAAACCAAACAATTCAATCAAAAAATGGGAAACAGAGCTAAACCAAGAATTCACAAAGGATGAATCTCTAATGGCAGTGAGACAGACATTTGAAGAAATGTTCAATATCCATAATCATCAGAGAAATGCACCTAAAAGACTTGTTAATCCAGAATAGCCTGATAATTTCAAAGATGGACAAGGTTGCATACTTTCACATGCTGGCATAGTAGATCCTTAGTGTAGAACTTCTCAAAATACTCCCAAATTAGAAGTGGGTAAAGAATTAGACAGGGCCCCATATTTTCACTTAAAGAACTAGAATGAATGCAAAGCCATTCACCAAGAGGCAAAAAAGCCACAAAGTTTAGAATGGCTTCTGTGAAATATTTTCTAATCATACTCTTTAAGATTTCTCTGAAATATGTATTCTGTATTTTAAAGAAACATTTATAAATGGCAATTTATCATTTACAAAACTCTGATGGTAGGCTTCAAATATACTGCCTATCATCCCTCTGTTGGACCATAGAACCCTGAATCACATGTCAACAATGCTGTGAGAGACTACTTCAAGTTAGGAGTCAGGACTTTGTTTCTGCTCTGCCCACAGACAACATAATCTCATATGTGTGACTCACACTTTTCCCCATTTATACTCTCTATAACAGGACTTCTTATTTTTTCTATTACGATTTTTAATGAGAAGACAATGTGCACAAGATTATGAATTGGTAAGTCTAGATCCCACTATACAAATATAGAGGATAGGCAACTTGGTCCTCATACAGATCCCTTAGCAAGTAGGGGTGGAACAGTCATAGTCATAGACTTTGTTTCCTGTTAGTGGGACACTTTAACATAGTGGAGCTGCCAATTTGAGCCCCAGAGAATGAAGAAGCTCTTATTGATGAACTGAGGGGTGGGGGGGGGGGCTGATATATTTTAGCCTCCCACACAGGACGAGTAGGATAGGTAGGAAAGGGGGTAGAGGGTAGGAGGGAGGGACCAGAAGGGGAGGAAGGAGGGTGCTGTGATTGAGATGTAACTTGAATTAATAAATAAACATATTTTAAAAGTTAAGAATTGGTAAGGCTTGAAGAAATAAATGTAGGTGTAGGATGTTCATTCTATTCTCTGCAAGATCTTTAACCCTGCTTCTTGGTCTCTGGAAATGCTATAAAACCACAGTCACTATTTTCAAACATAGAAGTGTGTGTGTGTGTGTGTGTGTGTGTGTGTGTGTACATATTCTGCAGTGGGGTGTGGGTGTTTATGCATGTGTGTTCCTGCATCTGGGGACCAGAGAACAACCCTAAGTATCATTCTTCAGGATCAGTCTGGCTTATTTGTGACTAGCTTTGAGCAAGCCAAGTACCCTAGAATGGCTGGCCAATGAGCTCCAAGGATCCCCCCCTCCCATCTCTACTTCCTAAGTGCCTTGACTTTACAAGTGCAAATCGCCACACCCAGCTTTTTTTTTTTTTTTCATAGTATGGATTCTGAGAATTGAACTCAGGTCTTTGGGCTTGCAGAGCAAGGACTTCACTGACTAAGCTATTTCCCTAGCACTAGCACTAGTCCTAGATGCCTTACCTTTCTTGCTTCTGTACTCTGGATTTGATCATACTAAGTGACTTAACTAATTTTCTCAAAATAATGGAAATTTCAATGATATCCTTTCTGGATGCCAGGCAGATCAAAGGTTTTCATAGAGGACTATATGAAAGGACAAAAGAAATGTTAGTTCAGGAGCAGACTTGGCAAGATTCATCTGAAGTTGAAGCCAGGGCCTTGAAGGAGTCAAGGTTGTCATTCCTATGGATCTGTGGTTATCAGTCCTAATGCAGCTATGTCTGAAGTATCCTGTGTTCTCTTTACCAACATTGTCTGATTTGACTTTCTGTTGATATTGACCTTTTTCCCTCTGCAAATATTATTTAAGAAACTGTGTTGCTTGATAAACTTGCTTAGCATAAGCCATCAACTTATGCAAGATCTCCTATTCTCAACTATCAATCTCCTCATCTCTAGTCCTCCCCCTCAAGACCTTGCCATTCAGGACCCTTAATCCTGCAGATTTGGGTAATATCTTAATAGTCCTATACATATTTTTCATTTTATTTATGTTCAGATAATTATGAGTCATATGAGGAAATAAAAGTTCCATGATATTGTTCTCACTAAATGTATGTTTAGAAGCACCAATATTTCCTCTATAATCCCCTATGTAGATTTAGAAATGATAGTTATAAGGCCACCATATGTCTCTCACCTTCCTCTGGAAGCTTCTGGACCAGGGATGAGCTCACTCTTCACAGTTCCTGGAAACCATAAAGTAGAGAAGGAGACACGGCACAGTAAGCTGATATAGCAGGGGCAATGAATCCTATTCTATCTCAGTGTCTAGACTAGTAATTAAGTTAGGGACCACAACATTGTAGTTGTGAGGGAGGTATTGGCAAAGCATTAGGAAACTTAATACATATCCCAAAGGTCTTTGACCAAATGCAACCCTTGTTACTGTGGAAGGATCCTACAGCCTTTCAAAATGGCGTATTGGAACGGCAGTGGTTGATGAAACCTACAACTTGTCAAGAAAGAACCTGTCTTCTTGTCACAGAGGTATACCTCTCCAGTCCTCAGTATCAGTCTCACACTTGTTTCTTCAAGCTTTGGTTAAAAATGATTACATTGCATACTGCCTGACCAAGTTTAAAACAAACTGAAGTCATGTACATATCCACTGACATCAGAATAAAGCCATCAATAATTATAGTGAGGTTTTTCATTATCAGTGTCCCCAATATTCATTTTTCTCATTTTACTAATGCTCAGTAAGGTGTTTGATTTTGATTATTATCAATTTTTAACTTGAATAGTAAAAAATACATATTAAAACTTAGTATAAAATTCTGTCCCACATTGTAATTCTCTGTTGCCTATAATGCTAGAGTCTAGAAGTTAAATGAATCCACACACTGAAGTCTATGTTTCTAATTCTCATAACATATATTTGAATATTATGAAATTCAAATGCTGCTAGCTTCATATATACATGAAATTGTTTTGGAAGATGTCAGTGAACATAGAGAAGCAAACTTTACTTTTCCTGTAATAGACTATGTTACTGACTCACTAAAGATGGTTTAAGAGTGACATTAGTGCCTGAAAAAAATTGTGGAAGAAATAATGAATATATGTTATCGAGAAATTGTAATTTAAATTTCCTCAGCCAATAATGCATATTAACATATTAAATAATATCATGTGTCCAGCTGGAACATTCTTCTTTATGTACATGTGTGTGTATGCGTGTGTGTTTCTCTGTGTATAGTATGCTCACATGTGTGTGGGTGCACACATCTGAAAGCATGGTACAGAGCTACAGAAGGCCATTGGATTTCCTGCTCTATCACTCTTGACCTATTTCCTTGGGGCAGCATCTCTCATCTCACTGAACCTGGGACTGAGCTCATGGCTGTCAATTCCCAAGCACCTTCCTGCTTCTGCTCTCCTCTATGCTAGCCATTGCAGGCATTTGTGTCCACACCAGCTTTTCGTGTGGGTGCTAGAATCTGAACTCAGATTCACATAAATGCTCAGCAAGTAAGTGCTCCTGACCACTGAGCCATCTCTCTACCATGAAAAAAGTCCTCATTCTACTGATAGGAAATCTCATGCTTATTGTTCCAAGTTTTTCAAGGTTATTCTCACAGTAGCTGAGCAGAAAATCTATCTCTACTCTCTGTGTATAGAGTGCCACTACCTTATATAACAGAGTCACACATGGCTGTATAGATGTGTTCCTTTATCTCTACTGTATTAAGACAGTACTTTCAATTTTAGCCATTCAAGTGGGTATGAAAAGGGTCACAATCTATCTTTAATTTGCATTTTGTTATTCTATTTATAGTTATAAATATAGTTTTTACATATTCTGTAACCCCCGAATGCATAACTACTGTTTTTGCCTTTAGCATCTTCTACTGTTGGAAGCACATGAAACCATGAAATGACTTTCATGTTCATCTTCACTTTAACTACTGTTGGCGTTCTATATTTATTTTTTATGGAACTAAGTTTCCATCTGGTATCAGGTTCCTTATGCATAATAATAAGAATTCATTTCAATGTTTCTAGATAGTGAAAATATCCTTTGAAATTATTCTTGCAACTTTTTCTTTCAGAAAAAAACTTCTTCAAAATTCTCTTTATTACTTCGTAATTTGGGATAGATATTTTTAGTGCTTATATCTAAAGAATCTCCCATGACTGTAAGGAGTTTTCAATGCTTTCAGATGTGTGCACCCACACACATGTGAGCATACTATACACAGAGAAACACACACGCATACACACACATGTACATAAAGAAGAATGTTCCAGCTGGACACATGATATTATTTAATATGTTAATATGCATTATTGGCTGAGGAAATTTAAATTACAATTTCTCGATAACATATATTCATTATTTCTTCCACAATTTTTTTCAGGCACTAATGTCACTCTTAAACCATCTTTAGTGAGTCAGTAACATAGTCTATTACAGGAAAAGTAAAGTTTGCTTCTCTATGTTCACTGACATCTTCCAAAACAATTTCATGTATATATGAAGCTAGCAGCATTTGAATTTCATAATATTCAAAGGAGTAAGGAGTTTTCAATGATTGCAAGCACCTTATTTTCTAGCTTGCCTGTCTTTAGCAAACAACACTTTCTTGTTCTTATGTGTAATCTTCTATAATAGTGTAATCCCCCCGCTTTTTTACTCACTCTGGCTGTTTTTTTAATGATTTATTTTTTATTTCTTCAAGTTACATCTCAATCACAATCCCCTCCCTATTCCCACTCCAGTCCCACCTTTCCACCCTCCTCCCCCTCAACCCCCCCATCCTCTAGCTTTTTTTTTAGTTTAAAGTATTTCCTTTTCCCCCAACAGCTCCCCTTTCAGTACAACAAATGGTTCTTTCTCTTATAACTATAAATACAATACAAAACAACAGAAATAAATAGACCACAATTATGAGAGTCATATGGCTTAGCATACATTCCCAATGTCCAGTCCATATGTATTTGGTACCTGACTTTAACATTCTACTATCTAACTATCTCCATGAGTTTAAAGTTCTATATCTAACTCTGCTTTCATACTAACTGGCCTCACAATTTTAAAAATATCTTCTTAGATCCAGAACACCCTCTTGATTCCTAAACAACTCAATATTTAACTATAAGTCTCTAGCTATCTATTCTTCAACCACCTCAGAGACCTGAGAGGGATAAATATATCTGATTATATAGGAAGTGCAGGGCCTGTAGCTTCCAAAACTAAGAAATGACATATCAGTGGCTGCCTGGACAGTTCCCCTTTTCTCTCCATACAATACAGCACCAATCTTCAGCCATTTGGCCCCATTTCTCTGACAGACATTGATTGTAGAGCAGGAATTATGAAAGACTTACCTACCCTGTCTTGGCAGAGCTAGGCTGTCAACTTACCTGCTTCCAGGTTTTGTCCATTTGGACAGCAGTCTGTCTACAGTTGAAGCAAGGGATTTTTCTTGCCAAGAGAAAGGCTTACCACCAATTCAACCATCTCTCACTGGAGATTCTTAGATGCTCATCTTCTACTTGGAGTAGAATAGGGGTGCTGTCAGGAGCTGACATATCTCGATATCAAAAAATCTTAAGTTAAGAAAACATCTTTGAATGCCATATTCTGCAGATTTCTTGAGGTTTTTGAAGATGCCCTATCTATCTCTAATATTTAGATAAGCAAATGTTGCTTGTCTCTTAGCAACTTGATTTCTGAGTAGCTTAGAAAATAACTGTGATAGACTGTCATAGTAACTAACAAAATGACACACTTGCATGACTATTAGTTTCCATTTCTTAATTATCCTAAATAGTTTATGACGGTTGGTAGCAAGAGGCCAAAACTTTACATTTCATTTTATTCCTTTATTTTTTATTTCTTCAAGTTACATCTCAATCGCAGTCCCCTCCCTATTCCCCCTCCAGTCCCACCCTCCCACCCTCAACCCCCATCCTCTTCCTTTTTTTTTTTTTCTTTTAAGTTTAAGGTATATCTTATTTCCCCCTACAGTTTCCCCTTTCAGTCCAACAAATGGCTCTTTCTCTTAAAATAATAAATACAATACAGTACAACAGAGGTAATTAGGCCATAGTTATGAGGGTTATATGGCTTAACGTACATTCCCAATGACCAGTCCATATGTATTTGGTACCTGACTTTAACATTCTACTATCTAAACATCTCCATGAGTTTAAAGGTCTAAATCTGACTCAACATTCATACTAACTTGCAACACAATTTTAAAAGCATCTTCTTAGGTCTATAACACTCTCTTGACTCCTAAACAACTCAAAATTTAATTATGAGACTCTAGCTATCTGTTCTTCAACCACCTCAGAGACCTGAGAGGGATAAATATATCTGATTTTACAGGAAGTAAAGGGCCTGCAGCTTCCCAAACTAAAAAATGACATACCAGTGGCTGCCTGGACAGTTCCCATTTTCTCTCCATACATTACAGCATCGATCTTCAGTCATTTGGCCCCGTTTCTCTGACAGACATTGATTGTAGAGCAGGGGTTATGAAGGACTTACCTACCTTGTCTTGGCAGAGCTAGGCTGTCGACTTACCTGCTTCCAGGTTTTGTCCTTTTTGGACAGCATTCTGTCTACAGTTGGAGCAAGGGGCTTTTCCTATATGTCTTCATTTTTAAGTATTACTTGGTACAATGCCTTTAAGAAGCGTTACCCTTAATTTTGTATCAATATACAAAGATCAATACCAATGTGGCCAAATATAATCTTAATTTTGTAACAATATACAAAGATCAATACCTATGTAGCCCAATACAATCTTAATTTTGCATCAATATACAAAGGTCAATACCATTGTGGCCAAATATAATCTTAATTTTGTATCAATATCGATTTAGTCCAATACAATCTTAATCTTGCATCAATATACAATGATCACTGCCAATTTAGCCAATATAATATTAATTTTTGTATCAATATACAAAGGTATAAGGCCATATTCAATAATCTGTCCTTTTTTCTTGATCTTTCCTATACTATGTCTATGTCCCATTTTTTCTCAAGTCTGTTCACTCCTACATAGGAGAGAAAGAAGGATACAGAAAAGAAAAAGAGAGAAGTCCCTGGGTCTAACCTCCAAAACCCATTTAAGAACACCATTTAACAGCTTGTAGTATCTTCCCCTGAATAACAAATTTTTCTATTATCCATCAAATAACCAAAGGGGGGGGGGGACAGACTCCCCACCGTCTGGGGATGGGATGTTGTTCCCTTAAAATGACTTCCTGCTGATTTGGGACGTAGTAAACCTGTTTGGGGCACAAATAAGAATGGAAAATGGTTTAAAATATTAATAGAATCATTTGCTGTTCAGTCCTTTTGTGCTCAGCTATTTAGATGTCCTAAGAGTTCATAGACAGAAGCTGATCTTCAGGGCTTTACTGAAGTTCTGGCTGGAACAGTCTGTGGAGCTGAACGATCTCAGAGATTTTCAATTGTTATGATTGTAGACTTTTGAGGAAACAGCTATTGAGGAAGTCTGCAAGGCTGGATAATCTGGGCCACTCGTCTTCTTTGGTGTCTGATCTGTTTTCTGCTGAGGTTTCTGTTGTCCAGTTGTCCCTGGATTCCTTGAATGGATGCTTTAAATCTCCTGAAAGATAAGAACAGAGCCCTGCCCTAATCTTAACTCTGGGACAATTAACTTTTTTTAGGGCGGGGGGGGGTCAGGTAATATTTTTCCTGGAGTAAATTTGGTTTTTTGACAATATATAAAGTATTACCTTTCAATCTGGATTAAAGAAGAAATTATTTTGATATTTTGGAGCTAAACAAACCTTTAGTGTATATATTTTGAGATCTCAAAGGACAGTTTGTTTGAATTTCAGGATGAATTTTGTAAGTAGCCTTTAAACTTAATCCTTCCAAATCTTATGTACCTGTCTCTGCATTCTAAGTATTGGGATCAAAGACATGTGGTTCCCAACTGATGGGATTAAAGATGTGCTCCACCACCCCTGGATCGAAGTTTTTCTCTATTTAGAGCTTGTTTTGTATCAGGCTGACCTTGAGCTCTGAGATCTGCCTGTTTCTGTCTGTAGTGTGTTGGGATTAAGGGTGTTAAGGGTGTGCACCATCACCACCCTGTTCCTTGTAACTCTAGAATTTATAAGACAACTAACTCTATAGTGATCCTCCTGTCTCTGCTGGAGGTAAAGGCATGGGCTAACACCATGCATTATTTTACCTTAGCTCTAAGTTTTTTCAACTCTTGGAGGTTTGTAAAACCAGGTTGAACAGCTGTAATCTTTAATTTATTTACAGTGTTTTAAACCTGTTACATGCTTTTTAATGCCAAACCATGGAAATAGCCTACACATCTACAAAAAAAAAAAAAAAGAACTTTTAAGCTGCTATCAAGTTTGTGTAATCTATGTGGCCACCTGCAATCTAACATTCTAATCTGAAATTAAGGCCATTTTCCTTTCATGACAGTAAGGTAAGTATACCTTTGGTAAATTACAGTTTGAAATTTTTACATTGTATTTTTATTATATTTTTTAAGCTTATTAACTCTTTTCTTAAAAAAGTATTATTTACTTCTAGAACATAGTTTCCTCCCTCTTCCCCTCCTGGCCCCTCCCTTCCTCTCTGCTTCCCTCCCTCCTTCCCTCTCTCCCTCCCTCCTTGTTCCTCTACTTGGAACTCTGCTTCTCCTCAGATGAGATGGGCCCTCACATATCATACTTCCTCAGATCTTGCGTCATGTAAGGGCCAAGAGCTTCCACTTGTACTGGAGCTGGATAAGGCACACCCTCTAGGGTGTGGTGTTCCACTAACCTGCAGCAGATTCCATGACTCACTGGTGGATAGATTTTTTCCTAGGATAGATATGCTAGGTTCCTAACTATTTGGGAGTTTGGGTTGTAGGATAGTTATCCTGTGATGGATGGTTAATATCCATTTATAAGGGAATACATACCATGTTTATCTTTCTGGGATTGTGTCAGCTCACTTAGGATGAGCTTTTCCAGTTATATCCATTTGGTTTCGAATTGCATGATTTCCTCATTTCTGATAGCGGTGTAGTATTCCATTGTGTAAATGTACCACAGTTTTTTTTATCCATTCTTCAGTTGAAGGACATCTGGGTTGTTTCCAGTTCCTGGCTATTACAAATAAAGCTGTTACGAACATTGTTGAGGCAATGTCCTTGTGGTTTCATTTCGAATCTTTTGGATATATGCCCAAGAGGGGTATGGCTGGGTCTTGAGGTAGATTTATTTGCAATATTCTAAGATATCTCCAGATTGATTTCCAAAGTGGTTGCACAACTTTTCAGTCCCACCAGCAATGGGGGAGTGTTCCCCTTTCTCCACATCCTCGCCAGCATGTGCTATCATTTGAGTTTTTGATCATTGGCATTCTGACAGGTGTGAGATGGAATCTCAGAGTTGTTTTAAGTTGCAATTCCCCGATGACCAAAGATGTTGAACATTTCCTCAAATGCCTCTCAGCCTTTAGAGATTCCTCTTCTGTGAATTCTCGATTTAGCTCTGTACCCCATTTATTGATGGGGTTATTTGATTTTTTGGTGCTTAATTTCTTCAGTTCTTTATATATTTTGGATATTAGCCCTCTGTCAGGTTTTGGGTTGGTGAAGATCCTTTCCCAGTCTGTAGGCTGCTGTTTTGTTCTAAGGACAGTGTCCTTTGCCTTACAGAAGTTTTTCAGTTTTATAAGGTCCCATTTATTGATTGTTTTAGTGCCTGAGCTATTGGTGTTCTATTCAGGAAGTTGCTACCAGTGCCAATGATTTCAAGGCTTTGCCCCACTTTCTCTTCTATTAATGTTAGTGTGTCTGGATTTATGTTAAGGTCCTTGATTCACTTAGACTTAAGTTTTGTACAGGGTGATAAGTATGGATCTATTTGCATTCTTCTACATGTTGACATCCAGTTAGACCAGCACCATTTATTGAACATGCTTTCCTTTTTCCAGTGTATGTTTTTGGCTTCTTTATCAAAAATTAAGTGACTGTAGGTGTGTGGGTTTATTTCTGGGTCTTCAATTCGATTCCATTGGACAACTGGTCTGTTTCTATACCAGTATCATGCTGTTTTTATTACTATTACCCTGTAGTACAGCTTGAAATCTGGGATGGTGATACCTCCTGATGTTCTGTTATTGTACATGACTGATTTAGCTATTCTGGGTCTTTTGTTATTCCATATGAAGTTGAGAATTGTTTTTTCCAGATTTGTAAAAAATTGAGTTGGTATTTGGATAGGAATCGCATTGAATCTGTATATTGCTTTTGGTAAGATTGCCATTTTTATCATGTTGATCCTACCTATCCATGAACAAGGGAGATCTTTCCATCTTCTGATATCTTCTTCAATTTCTTTCGTCAGGGTCTTGAAGTTCTTATCATACAGGTCTTTCACTTGCTTGGTTAGAGTTACCCCCAGGTATTTTATATTATTTGTGGCTATTGTGAAGGGTGTTGATTCCCTTATTTCTTTCTCAGCCGATTTATCTTTTGTGTAAAGAAGGGCTACTGATTTTTTTTGAATTGAGTTTGTATTCGGCCACATTGCTGAAGAAGTTTATCAGCTGTAGAAGTTCTCTGGGGTCAATTATGTATACTATCATATCATCTGCAAATAGGGATACTTTGAATTCTTCCTTTCCAATTTGTACCCCCTTGAACTCTTTTAGTTGTCTTATTGCGCTAGCTAAAATTTCAAGTACTATGTTGAAGAGACATGGAGATAGTGGGCAGCCTTGCCTTGTCCCTGATTTTAGAGGAAATGCTTTAAGTTTCTATCAATTTAGTTGATGTTGGCTATTGGCTTGCTGTAAATTGCTTTTATTATGTCTAAATATGATCCTTGTATGCCTGATCTCTCTAAGACTTTTAACATGAAAGGGTGCTATATTTTGTCAAAAGCTTTTTCAGCGTCCAATGAGATGATCATGTGGTTCTTTTCTTTCAGCTTGTTTATGTAATGGATTACATTGATGGATTTTCTTATGTTGAACCACCCCTGCATCCCTGGGATGAAGCCTACTTGATCATGGTGTATGATATGCTTGATGTGATCTTGGATCCGGTTTGCAAGTATTTTATTCAGTATCTTTGCATCCATGTTCATAAGGGAATTTGGTCTGAAATTTTCTTTCTCTGTTGGGTCTTTGTGAGGTTTAGGTATCAGGGTAACTGTGGCCTCATAGAATGTGTTTGGCAGTATTCCTTCTGTTTCTATGTTGTGGAAGAGTTTGAAGAATATTGGTGTTAGCTCTTCTTTGAATGTCTAGTAGAATTCTGTGCTGAAACCATCTGGGCCTGGACTTTTGTTGGTTGGAAGACTTCTAATGACTTCTATTTCATTAAGGGTTATAGGACTGTTTAATTTGTTTACCTGTTCTTGATTTAAACTTGGTAGGTGGAATCTATCAAGAAAATCGACCATTTCATTTAGATTTTCCAATTTTGTGGAGTACAAATTTTTGAAGTAGGACCTAACGATTCTTTGGATTTCCTCAATGTCTTTGTTATTTCCCCCTTTTCATTTCTGATTTTGTTGATTTTGTTATTTTCCCTCTGCCTTTTAGTTAGTTTAGCTAAGGGCTTGTCTATTTTGTTGATTTTCTCAAAGAACCAACTCTTGGTTTTGTCAATTCTTTGTATTGTTCTTTTTTTTTCTAAGTTGTTGATTTCAGCCCTGAGTTGGATAATTTCCTCTCGTCTGCTCCTCTTGGGATTGTTTGCTTCTTTTTGTTCTAGCTCTTTCAGGTGTGCTTTTAGGTGGTTAGTATAGGAACTCTCCAGTTTCTTTTTGAAGGCACTTAGTGCTATAAACTTTCCTCTTAGCACTGCTTTCAATGTGTCCCATAAGTTTGGGTATGTTGTGCTTTCATTTTCATTGAGTTCTAAGAAGACTTTAATTTCTTTTTTTATTTCTTCCCTGACCCAGAGGTCATTGAGGAGAGTTATTCAGTTTCCATGTTTTTGCAGGCTCTCTGTTGTTTTGGTTATTGTTGAAGCCTAGCTTTATTCCATGATGGTCTGATAAGTTACAAGGAGTGATTTCAATTTTCCTGTATCTGTTGAGGCTTGCTTTATGACCGACTATATGGTCGATTTTGGAGAAGGTTTCATGAGGTGCTGAGAAGAAAGTGTATTCTTTTGTTTTGGGGTGAAATATTCTGTAGATATCAATGAGGTCCATTTGATTCATGACATCTGTGAGGTTCATTATTTCTCTGTTTGGTTTCTGCATCCTTGATCTTTCCAGTCATGAGAGTGGTGTGTTGAAGTCTTCCACTATTAATGTGTGAGGTTCAATGTGGGATTTGAGCTTCAGTAGTGTTTCTTTAATGAATGTGGGTGGTCTTACGTTTGGGGCACAGATATTTAGTATTGAAATTTCATCTTGGTGGATTTTTCCTTTGATGAGTATGTAGTATCCTTCCCCATCTCTTTTGATTAATGTTTGTGGAAAGTTCAATTTGTTGCATTCTTGAATTGCTACTCCAGCTTTTTTCTTGGGTCCATTTGCTTGGTATATCTTTTTCCAGCCCTTTACTTGGAGATAATATCGATCTTTTTTGCTGAGGTGTGTTTCTTGTAAGCAGAAGAATGTGGGATTCTCTTTTCGCATCGATTCTGCTAGCCTGTGCCTTTTTATTGGGGAATTGAGTCCATTGATGTTGAGAGATATTAATGACCAGTGATTTTTACTTCCTGCCATCTTGATGTTGGTGGAAATAGTATGTGAGTGAGCTTCTTTTCTTTTGGTTTTGCTGCAGGCATGCTATTTGCTTCCTGTGCTTTCTTGTGTGTAGTTAACCTCTTTGGGTTGAACTTTTCCTTCCAACATCTTCTGTAGAGCTGGATTTGTGTATAGATATTGTTTGAATTTAGCTTTGTCATGGAATATCTTGTTTTCTCCATCTATGTTGATTGACAATTTTGCAGGGAATAGTAGTCTGGCCTGGCATTTATGGTTTTCTAGGGTCTGCAAGACATCTGTCCAGGCCCTTCTGGCTTTTGGAGTCTCTGCAGAAAAGTCAGGTGTGTGATTCTGATAGGCTTGCAATTATATGTTATTTGACCCTTTTCCCTAGCAGCTTTTAAAATTCTTTCTTTGTTCTGTACATTTAGTGTTTTGATTATTATGTGGTGGGAAGATTTTCTTTTCTGGTCTAATCTATTTGTAGTTCTGTAAACTTCTTGTACAGTTATAAGCATCTCTTTTTTTAGATTTGGGAAATTCTCTTCAATGATTTTGTTGAAGATATTTTCTGGTCCATGGAGGAGGGACTCTTCTCTTTCTTCTATTCCTATTATTCTGAGATTTCGTCTTTTCATTGTGTCCTTGATTTCCTGAAGGTTTTGTGTCAGGACTTTTTTAGATTTGACATCTTCTTTGACAGATGTATCAATTTCTTCAATTTTATCCTCTGAGCCTGAAATTCTTTCTTCCATCTCTTGTATTCTGTTGGTGATGCTAGTGTCTGTAATTCCAATTCTTTTCTTAAGGTTTTCCAGTTCTATGGATGTCTCGGATTGGATTTTCTTCATTGCTTCAACTTCCCTTTTCAGGTCTTCCATTCCTTTAAGCGCTTTATTCATTTCCATCACCTCCTTTGCAGTACTTTGTTGTTGCTCTCTGAGGTATTTGATTTCCTCCCTTAGGCCTTCTATTATTAATGTAAGTGTAGGATTAAGGTCATTTTCCTTTGTTTCAATCCTGTTCGGCTGTCCAGAGTTGTCTGTAGCATTATTGCTAGGATCTGGAGACATCCTATTGCTTTGGGTTTTTTTTTTTTTTTACCATGTTCTTGCACTGACCTTTTGTCATCTGATTAACTCTGGTGTTGTCTGTTTGTTTCTTTTGTCAGCTGACCTTGGTGCTCAGAAAAACTCCCTGCCCTGGGGGTTGGCTGATCCTGAGATCCTGGTGTTTACCTCCAGATGGTGGGAAGGTTCCTGTAATAGACTGACTGGCTCTTGGAGAGGAGGGTGGCTGCCGCTCTCCTCAACTGCTTGTGACCCTATTGGACCAATATAGAGGGGATTGGAGTGGGGAGAGAGAGGGCTAGACTGTGAGGACCTGGGAGCTGGCATGTCTCCTCAGAAAGGCAGGTAGAGCTGTGGTTGGGTCTGTGTTCTCCTCTCACTGTCCCATTCGTTCTGGCTCTGCAGCTAGGCTGACTGTGCAGGCAGGGAGCTCCACCCACAACGGGTGCTGGCCTCAGTGTGCCTGTTGCTGTGTGCCTCAGATGCTTGGGTGCTAGGGTGAGTGACCCACCTGCCCCAGTATTTGTGGAGAACACACAGTCATGGGCTCTGTTTGCAGTCAGTTTTGGCTCCTAATTGCTTTGCTGTGACTAGGTTAGGTCTCTGCCTCTGCTACAGTGCACACTGTTCCGCCATGTTGGAAACTCCGAAAAAAAAAAATCTCACTTACCTTTGCTCTTGTGGTGTGGCTGTTTTTCCCTCTTGGGTGTACAGCTCTCTGGCTGTTTTTAAGATTTTTCTTTACCACCAGTCAGGAAATTGATGTTGATATTGTTGCTTTTGTAATGATTACACTTGGAAATCACTGATCCTTCCTATCAGTAGATTTGTCCTTTTCACCAAATTTAAAAACCATTTGTTAAAATAACTCTTCCAACTTCTCAAAGCAAAGTGCATTTTTATAATTTTTTTCAATATCTTCCCAGAAAAAATGGAATTTTGATATTTTTGTTTTTACATTTGCTTTTCTCTGTCTTTTTGATTTGAGAGGGCAGAGTTGGAGGTACATTCCAAGAGACTTGTATACGCTTTCCATCTGAGTTCCATTCTCTTTCTATGGCTTCAAATTCAAAACTGTTTTATCTTTCTGTACTAATAGCTTTAATTCAACCCAGTTACTTTATTTTCTATTTCAGACCCTGGGTTTTTTGTTTGTTTGTTTGGTTGGTTGGTTTTTTTTTTTTTCTTAAAAAGTTTGTTTTTATGTGCTTGTTCCTTCCTCTCTAGTTAACTCTCCTATACTTGAGCATATTGAGTGCATTTGTGCTCTCATGCTCTTGTCTGAAAAAGGCATCATGTCTTCATTTCTCTCTGCTTCTATACATGGAGGAACTATTTTCTTCTTAGGATAGATTACACTGTCTCCCTTCTTCATAATCAAAGGATTTGAAGATTGCATACTCGACTGTGAACATTTCATGACACAGAGTGCTAGATTTATTTATAGCTGTCTGAGTGTATATGTTTCTGTATGTGTCTATATGTGTGTGTGTACACATGGGTGGAGAGTTGGTATGTTCGCACATATGTACACATGCATGCAGAGGAAAGGGCTTAATGTTAAGTGTCTTTTTCTGTCAGTATCACCTTTTATTTTTAATATTTATGCTCCTGTGAATTCTATGTAACTTATTAATGCTTTATGGTAATTGTGCACTGGGTGACATTATTTTGGACCCTATATATATATGTATTATAGTAGATAAAGAGTCAACAGAATTTCATGCACAGGTGTCCAGATTGTTCTCTGTTGGTAGCACCATTTCAATGTTCCTAACTATGATAGTATGGAATGAAACTCATTATGGGTTCCCTTGATTTGGATCACAGTATAGAAATTGCCTGTAGAGAGTCAGCAGAAACTCTCACATTCAAAATTCCCTCTTTTTCTTTCTTTTTCAAGGATCACTGTCCTGAATTAATGTACACCTGACCAACAAGATGGTC
>CAJQZJ010034368.1:2548392-2564878 GCA_907164525.1 Lophiomys imhausi
GCACACACAATTAGATAGATAGATAGATAGATAGATAGATAGATAGATAGATAGATAGATAGGAGAAATATCCACTATAATAGAAACTGGCATCTATTTCAATATCAAGTGTACTGGAACAATCTCTTCAACTTTCTAAGACTCAACATTTCATCTATTGGTAGGATGGAAATAACAACTACTCCACAGTTGTGCTGTAATTGCTAGATGAATTAGTATGTGGCACACTCTTAGAAGAACAGGGAGAATATAGGAAACATAGCATCATGGCTGCTGATAATCAGACTACTAAGAGCAACCCTTCACCTGCTTTCCAGAGTACTCCTTCTCTCATAACAAATAAAAACAAATTCTCTCTATAAAACTTGCACTATCTATCTATCTATCTATCTAGCTAGCTAGCTAGCTAGTTCTGCATTTTTAGCTGTGGGTCTTTGTATCTGTTCTCATCTGCTGCCAGAGGAAACCTCTCTGATGATGATTGGATAAGACACTAATGTCCAACTATTGCAGAATATCACTAGGAATCATTTTATTGTTTGTTTGGTTGGTTGGTTTTAGACCAGTAGAATTTGGTTTTACCATAAGTCTCTGGGCTATCTAGTCTCTGGTTCTTGGTTACTCAAGCAGTGTCTAGTATGAGTTCCTTCTCACGAAATATGTCTTATATCAAATCAGAAACTGGCTGGCTCATCCCACAAGTTCTGTGCAAAAATTACCCTAGCATATTTTACAGGGAGAACAGAATGTAGCTCAAAGTTTTTATGCCCGGGTTGGTGTCCACATTTCTCATTCGGTACCCTGAAAAGTACCTTCCAACACCAAAGAGAGTAGAATATAGGGGTGAGAGCTCCATGTAGGGACCAGTTTGATTTCTCCATGTTTAATGAGTTGTGTAGATGTTGTCCTCCGTAATGGGCCCTACTGTCAATTTGTAGAGAACATCAATTGTCTTAGCAACAGTTTGGTTTGTTTGAGGATTACCATGGGACCTCCTTGGCCAAAAATAAAATTGAATGTGACCCAGTCTCAGTACTGGAAGCCATGTTTGGTGACAAGAGATGACCAGTTGGGACTCTGTATCCTCTTCCAATAGAAGCCCTCATTAGGGTTGCAATGTTTGTCTTTCTGGGTCTAGATTACCTCACTTGAGATGATTTCCTTCTAGTTCCATATTTGCCTGCAAATGTCATAAAGTCATTTTTTAAATAGATGAGTAGTGTGAAACTCCATTGTGAAAATGTACCACATTTTCTTTATTATTCTATTGAAGAACATCCAAGTTGTTTCCAGTTTCTGGTTATTATAAACAAAACCACAATGAACATGGTTTAATAAGTGTCTTTTTGGTAAGATGGAGCATCCTTTGGGTATATGCCCAAGAGTGGTATAGTTACAATTTGAGGTACACTGATTCCTAATTTTCTGAGAAAGCACCACAATGATTTCCATAGTGGCAGTACAAGTTTACACTCCCATCAACAATGGCAGAGTGCTCCTCTTGTTTTTCCTCTCCACCATGTGCTAACACTTGTGATATTGATCTTAGCGATTCTAACAGAAGCAAGATAGAATCTTAAAGTAGTTTTGATTTACATTTCCTTGCTGATTAAGGATGTTGAACATTTCTTTTGAGTGTTTCTCAGTCATTTGAAAATGAGAATTCCCAAATTCAGAGTTCTGTATCTAAATAGAGATCTGTTTCCCATTTTTAATTGGATTATTTGGGTTTTTGATATCTAGTTCTTAAGTTCTTATATATTTTGGATATTAGTCTTCTATCAGATGTGGAGTTGATTTAAAAAAAAAAAAACCTTTGTAGGCTGCCACTTTGTAAGATAGCTGAGCTTTAGTGGTAACATATTGCCCTGGCTATTTTGTTTTTACACTGGCATCTGGTTTTCTGGGTTTGGGGTGATTAAAGGTCTAGGTGCCTATTTCTGGGTTTGATTTTGTTGGGTGAGTATTTTGTTCCTTAGTTTCTGTTTCCTCTCTGGATGTTCTTATAGTGTTTTGGCTATATGTTTCCTGTGTTCCTTTCCTGTTCAAATGGTTTGTACATGGAATAACCACTGCTGTTGGAGGCTGAATACCTGGGATGAGTTGGGTGAAGAAAGGTTGAAAGAAAATGTCTTTGTGATCTGTTGGGGATAGGGTCAAGGAAGTATCTGCTGGTGTTGGGACTGGGATACAGCAATTACTAGGGGGAGAAAGGTTAGGAGAGGTTGGTTTCTTAAATCAACCGAATACATGGACATTTGGAAGGGAAGACTGAAGCTGGTGCTCTGTGGCAGCATGAGGGACAAGACTAAAGGATTAAGTGTGGGGGAATAGAGACAGAGGAGAAGGTCTGAAGGCACCCTACCCGGTTCCATGGAAGGCACTAGTAAAGATTTTTTTTTTTTCTTTCTGGAGCCTGCTGCTTTTGTTGAATGATAATGTCCTTTGCCACACAGAAGCTTCTCTGTTTTACAAAGTCTCATTTATCAATTGTTGTTCTTAGTGCATGTACTTTTGGTATCTTGTTCAGAAAATCTTTTCCCTTGCCAAAGAGTTCAAGACTATGCCCCACTTTCTCTTCTGTTGCATTCAAGGTACCTGGCCTGATGTTGATATAATTGGTCTATTAGGGGTTAAGTTTTATGCAGTGTGGAAAATATGAATCTATTTGGAGTTTAACCTGCACCATTTGTTAAAGACATTACTTTTGGGTTTTGTTTGTTTTCTTGCTTGTTTTTTTTTTTGAGTGTATTTTTTTCTTTATCAAAAATCAGGTGTCCATATAGATGTATCAATTTATGTCTAAGTCTTTATTTCAAGTCCACTGATTAATGTGTCTGTTTTTGAATGCTGTCTGAAAAGGAGAAAACTTGGAAGCAGGTAAGTTTACAGCCTAGCTCTGCCAAGACAGGGTAGGCAAGTCCTTCATAATTCCTGCTTTACAATTAATGTCAGAGATACTGGGCCAAAAGACTGAAGATTGATGCTCCAATGTATTGAGAAAAATTGCAGACTGTCCAGGCAGCCAGTTGTCTGTCATTTCTAGTTTTGAAAGCTGCTGACTCTGCACTACCTCTTTATTCAGATATATTTATCCTTCTCAGGTCTCTGATGTGGTTGAAGACAAGATAATTATAGTTGCATAATTAAATTTTAAGTTGTTTAGGAATTATAGGATGTTCTAAGTCTAAGAACATGTTTTTAAATTTGTAATGCAAGTTAGGATGGCAACTGAGTGAGGTATAGAACTTTAAACTCATGCAGGTAGATAATAGAATATTAATATCAGTTGCCAATTACATATGGACTAGACATTGGGAATGTAGTTATACCTTATAATATTTGTAATTGTGGCCTAATTATTGTTATTGTTTTGTATTTATTGTTAAAAGAAAAAGAGTCTTTTATTTGACTAAAATGGGGAACTCTTTAAAAGAAACTTAGGATAGGAAGGTGAGGGGGAAGAGGGTAGGAGGGTGAGACTGGGAGGAGGAAGAGGGAGGGAACTATGATTGTGATGTAACTTGAAGAAAAAAAAATGAATGTTTTAAAAAATGTGTCTGTTTTTATGACAGTACCATGCTATTTTTGTTACTATAACTCTGTAGTGTCATTTGAGATCACAGATTGGGATACCTCCAGTAGCTCTTTTATTCTTTGGGATTATTGAAGATCTCTTGGGGCTTTTTCTGTGTGTGTGTGTGTGTGTGTGTGTGTGTGTGTGTGTGCGTGTTTTCATGAGGTTGAAAATAGTCCTTTCAATTTCTGTGAAGAATCGTGTTATACTTTTGATGGCGATTATGTTGAATCTGTAGATTGTTTTGTTAAGATGGTTATTTTCACTATATTAATCCTACTGATTCATGAGAATGTGCACTCTCTCCATCTCCTGATACCCTACAAAGTCTTCCTCATTTGGGGGATAATATACAACAAAATTCATTTCCCATAGATTAATCAGATTTTCTGTTTGTACCATGTAAGATTATGGAAGGCTCAGTGTCCTCATGTGGAGGGAAAACCTGAGTTAATGGTCCCTGAGCATCTCAAATGGATCTTTTGTCTATGCATTCTCTTTGCTTCATTTGACAAAAATACAGTGTTTAAATTCCTCTGTGTGTGTGTATGTGTGTGTGTGAGAGAGAGAGACAGAGACAGAGACCAAAAAGACTTAAGACAGTGTTTGATAATATGAGGGCCAGAATTTTCTCTCAAAATGTGATTCTGTCTGGTAGATTCTGTGAAACCCAACTTTTTAAAAATTATTAAACACTTATTTATTAGTAAACTATAAACACTTATAACAAATATAAACACTTACTAAACTACTAACCCTACAAATTCCTACAACCCCTATGACCTAACCACTAAACCTATTGATAACTATTACAATTATTTTCATAACCTTTTAGAAGGATACAGTCTCTGGGGCAGGTCC
Source organism: Lophiomys imhausi (assembly GCA_907164525.1). Classification (NCBI taxonomy): domain Eukaryota; kingdom Metazoa; phylum Chordata; class Mammalia; order Rodentia; family Muridae; genus Lophiomys; species Lophiomys imhausi. Next base: position 2,552,831 of record CAJQZJ010034368.1, read on the forward strand.
TCAGTCATCAGGAACACAGTCTCTGGGGTAGACCCTTTAATGCACTTAGCAGTCTTTCTTCTGGAATATCTCAGACGTAGATTCATCAGGGTAAATTGGCTTTGGCAGTTTCACCTTAAATAAGGCTTGAGACTTTCTTCTCTCTGGGAGACCTCAGCCATCTGTAGGTCAACTTATTTCCTTTGCATCAGCAGCTCTGCTGCTCTGCCTCAGTCTTTAAAGCTGGCCACAGTTTGATTTAAGCCACTGTTCCAACAGGTCAAACCACTCTAGGCAAAAGCTGCGCCACAGGATTTAGTCCTTAACCTTTTGCTGTCTTGCTGAGGCTTTCTCTGCTCATCAGCTTCTTTCTGCCCCAGGGAGATCTGGCCATCAGTCCACCAGCACTTTCTCCATCAGATGATACAAACTACTCATTGTCCTTTCTAGCGTGAGGATTCACTAGCATTGGAGCTCGCTAGCATCAATGTTCTCTAGCATCAGAGCTCTCTAGCATGCAGCCCTCTAGCATGGGGCCCCTAGCAGGCAGCTCCCCTGGGGCTAATCCATTTGTCCTAAAATAGGATGGCTCCTTATTCCACCTGCTTCAGTTTAATTTGGGCTCTTCCCACTTAGCAGCTGAAAATAATGCCAGGTCATAAAGTCCTTCCTTGTTTCACCTGGCTTCAACCCTGTTTTTAGTGCATAGGCTCCCCTGGTTTCATGTGACTTCATCCTTGTTTTTAGTCCACAAGTTGATAAGCTAATTGCTCACAGCCAAGTTGATCTTCGTGCCCCGGATTAAGAGACTGTATCAGAAACCTAGATGTTTACTAAATCTAATTTATATTAACATAACTCCATACAATTCTGGTAATGAATTAATTTATAAAACAAATTGAAATTGTCATTACTCACAACTTCTGAGTTGTGCCACTGCCCCTATGACACCGGTAGAACTGAAAATAAGAGCGCCATTTGTTCAACTTTTTATTCTCTGGTATTTGGCCAAATGTCAAAGACATCAAAAGCATTCTTATAACCTTAACGTTGTTTTTCATTTCTCTACACACAGACTTCACTGAGAGTGAAACATTCAGATGATTATTCTTTTGTTGTTCCTCTGTATGCTTAGACTTCAGCCCTGTGAAATCAGCAGTACTCTAAGGGTGGATTTTGGCAAACTCTGACTGTTTTCAAGTCTCAGTTGCATGTATTTTTCATTTCATTGTTTGACAAATGCTCAATAATCACAACATAAGCATATCCTTCAATATAACAATAAAACACCACTGTTGGCCAGAAAGAACTCTTCTATTATTAGAGGTGGATAGGAAGACTAACATACAAATAAAGAAGATTTAAAATTTTCTATTTAAATGGATCCACTGATATGTTCACAGCTTTAAAATTGAATATTCTTTATACCTATCTTCACAATATGTCTAAGCTATAATTGTTAGAATTTGTACATAATGTTCTTCTTAATTTGTATTTTCTGTAATTATTCTTTAATATTTTAGGTGAATAAAAGACAAAGATTCAATCGTAAAAAAAAAAACTCTGTTAAAAATCAAAATCACTTTCATTTCTCAAAGACAAGTAATGCATTTGCCTCTTGGACGCCTGCAATCAATTGATTGGCACAACAATAAGAGAAAGAATTGATTATCTGAAAGCAAAATATTTTGACAAAATTTATCATCATAAAAAATAGAGTGAAATAAGGGATGTAATACAGACATGTCATGAAAAGATTAAGAGCAGGGATTATATATACATATGTGTGTGTGTGTGTGTGTGTTTTGTGTGTGTGTGTGTGTGTGTGTGTGTGTGTGTGTATGTGTATGTGTATATGTGTGTGTGTATGTATGTGTATGTGTATATATGTGTGTGTGTGTGTGCACATATGTATGTATAAGTAATGATAATAAAACATAAGAGGTTAGGAATGTTCAAATTTTACAGAATTTAAAAAATCCTATCAAAACTGGAAGAATTTAGTTATTTAGGACTTATGCTTTATGGAAATAAAAGGAGCTATTCAGTAAAAAAAAAAAAAATCACTTGGGCCAACAAACAAAATCATTAGCACAAAAAAGAAAAAAAGAAAAAATTGCCTAAAACTACCCCATATGAATGAAAGTGATAGTAGGTGCCACTTACCTTCCAAAACTTGAAAAAAGAAAGACCTTTCATTTTTCTGCAGGAGGAGAATGACCTGGATGTATGGGGATAAATGAATGTTAGGGTGATCTGAAAGCTGCTTGTTTTCTGTTGCTAGTTACTGGCTCCCAAGACCTGGTTGCTGCCCAGATAAATATATCATCACATATACCTGTCTTTGTTATATAAACCTGCTCTACCTAATTTAAAGTTGATTGGTTCCATCAAGTGCCTGCAGCCTGGATTGGGTAGAAGAGAGGTAGGCAGGGAGAGGGTTGCAGGCTTTTGAAGAGGAGAGAAACCATGAGGAGGGGAGAAATAGGAAGGTCAGCATGGCATGGAGAGAAGCACCATCAGGAAATATACAAGGATTTGTGAGGGTTTCGGCTGGGAGGTAGAAAGCTAGCTTAAAGGATTAAATTCTGCCCAGACCCAGTGCTTAGGCTAACCTAAAATCCATCAGGAGTCTGTGTATGTTCTGCCACCTTAGTAATCTTAAGTATCAATTATAAAAATTAATATTGCCTTCAACAAATGAGCTTCCCAAATTCAGTGGAACCACTCTCTAAATTAGTAAACTGAAGAGTCAGCTGCTAACCAGGAATATCTTCTCAAAATTGTAAAATGAGGAAAAAATCCTCTTTTGTTTGTTGTAGCATCAAGACATATATTCTCTTATTGCCTTTGACATAAACAGAACACAGGCAGGAAGCATCAACCCCAGCATGAACCTCCAAAGCTACAGAGCAAAAAACACATAGCTGTATAGAAGGAGGGGGAAAAATCGATTCTTATTAACTTAAATTTCAGTTAGCTATATGCAATAAAAAGCCAGACTATGAGGGACCTAGACAAAGACAGCTATTATTACCTTACTACATATAAAGACATGCATAGTTAGACATGAGAAATAGCACAACTGCTTAAGGAAGTGATCAGAGGCCAAAGTACCTTATTCCTACTGCTTTGTGATTTTGGCATTAGATTGCCATAAGGTTTCCCACATACCAACAGCAAGGTATTCCAAATAAAAGGAGGTAAGAAGGTTAAGACCAAAAGATACATTTCTTCTTTTTTGAAACCGCCAGCTGGAGTCCTGAAAGGATCTAAAATGGAGGGAGTGCACTCTCCCGGCAGGAAGCGCTCTGTGTCATGTCTGGTGACTCCGATCCTCCAGTGTCTATATTTCCAGTACCAAGTTCTTTGTTGTCCCTGGCTTTACTGGGCAATCCCAGATAGGCTTGTGCATCACAAACTGCCTTTAAGCAAGAATATATCTGTGCTGTTGTCCAATCTGTCTTCCTGACGATCAACACGTGTCCAAATTGATAACTGCCATCTTGCCCCTCTACATTTCTTTTAATACAGCCATTCTCAACCTTCCTAATTCTGAGACCCATTAATCCAGTTCTTCACTTTGTGGTGACTGGCAACCATAAAATTGTTTTCATTGCTACTCCATAACTTTAATTTTGCTACTGTTGTGAATCATAATATAAATGTTTTGTGAGACAGAGGTTTTCCAAAGGGGTCGCAATGCACAAGTTGAGAACTACTGCTCTAATATAATGGGAATCAGATCCTTACTGAAAACTGTTCTAGAAAACCCACGCACAGAGTTTTAACAATGAGGGAATTGCACAGCTGTGAAACAAAAGAGGTAATAAAGACACACTCTCAGGACAACTGTCCTGGTCATTCCTTCTATGTATCATTCCATTACAAAATGTGTAAGAAGTTGCATTATATCATTTAAGTCTCATTAGGTGTCCATATATTTTGCACATATATGAAACATGATGATGAGACTCATATGAATTATGACCTGAGGTATAATAGTTTTTAAATGTACATGTATAAATATAGGAATATTCTCATAAGATCAATTACATACTAAATTCATACTATTTATTACATTTTGTTCACCTATAATGTTTCAATAATACTAATAGCATTTACAAGGAAAGTATATTTTTAACTGCAAAATCAAGACTGTATGAACTAAGTAGGGACAAAGGAACATTGACATATAACAAGTAAAGTATACCATGCAGAACAACTAAAAGCTTATATCTTTAAAATCTTTCATGAATGCTAACTATGATTATATGAAGTAAATTACTCAAATAAAATGTAAAATCTTAGGGGTAAACATACTTTTAAAATCTACCACATGAGCATGGTAGAGTCTAGAGTCCCCACATTCAGGAGGCTGAGTCAGGATGATCACAAGTTTGAGTTTAACCTGAGCTATATTATTTCTTAAAAGTAAACACATAAATTAAAAGTGGGATAATGGAGGGATCCAAGATGGCGGCGGCCGGCGCGGACATATTTTGATTTCAGAGTCGACAATCACAAGGCGGCAAGTGTTCCAGGACGCTGTAAGAAGGGCACAACCCCTTCTAAATCTCACCCAGCTACACAGGGACCACGGAAGATGCCTGGGCAGGACGCCCCTTTCAGATCTCGGACACACTAGGAAGCCTCTGGACCCGGGAATCGGGATAACCCATCCCCCCAAAAGGAGAAATCCCCGGTAAGTTCCAACCTAATACCCAGCCAGCAGATTCAGAAACCACGCAGAGATAATCCCCACCCTGCTGGGCACTCTCAGGTCTCACACAGATGATCCTATCCAATTATCTAGCGAAAGGTTGCGACCCTTGGAAGTGAGCAGGAGATCCACTGCAAAGTGCCTTCAGACCACAGATCGCAGTCTGTGACGTCACTGGCCAGTTTCCAAGCTGCGGGAGCAGCAAGGCTACTGCAGCTGAACTGCAGACTTACCCGCTACAGGAACCAACCCCGGGAAAACTGCGAGATATTTGAAACAGTCCTATATCGGTCTTATGTACTAGTACAGGCCCTTCTGGCGGGGAATCAGAGCTTACTTGTAAACAGCTACTCCACCACCTGAGTTAATTAGGTCCCCACCTGGAGGCGGGACTGAATGACTCACCTTATAGCGGTGGAGTAAGGCAACTCGAATCCTATGCCACAGTGCCCCCTTTGGACCCAAGCCTAGAAGACAGCAAATTCCACATGGCCAGAGGCCAAGGACAAAAAAAAAAAACACAGAGCGAAATGTCTCCAACAAAAGAAAGCAACGCTATTCCGTCCAGCCCGAACCACCTCACCACAACTGAAACACATGAAAACGATGACAATTCTACAGTATGGAAAGTGATAAAGTCCCTTCAAGAAGAACTTAAAACTATGAAGGAATTCAAAGAAGCCACAATCTTACAAGTCAAAACAATGAATAACATCATTAAAGAGCTGCAAGCCAAGGTGACCCAGCTTGAATAGGAAAAGGATAAAGCAATGAAAGATCTACAGACAAGAACAAGCAAACTGGGGAAGGAAATGTACAAAACGAACACTACCATTCAAGACATGAAAATAGAAATGGAAACAATAAAGAAAACACAGTCAGAGTTAAAAGAGGAAATGGGGAATCAAGAGAAGAGAACAGGAACTATGGATGTGAGTATGAAAAATAGAATGCAAGAGATGGAAGACAGGATCTCAGGCATGGAAGATTCGATGGAAGAAATCAGTACAACATCCAAAGAAAATGAGAAAGCTAAAAAATCTCTCACCCACAACATCCAAGAAATCAAGGACTCAATGAAAAGATGGAACCTAAGAATTATAGGCATAGAGGAAAGAGAAGACTCCCGACTCCATGGTCCAGGAAATATCTTCAACAAAATCATAGAAGAAAACTTCCCAAACCTAAAGAAAGAGATGCCAGTAAAAATCCAAGAGGCTTACAGAACACCAAACAGATTAGATCAGAAAAGAAACTCCTCTCGCCACATAATACTAGAAACTCCAAATGTAGAGAACAAAGAAAGGATATTAAAAGCTGTAAGAGAAAAAGGCCAAGTCACATACAATGGCAGACCCATCAGAATCACACCTGACTTCTCCTCAGAAACTTTAAAAGCTAGAAGGGCCTGGACAGATGTCCTACAAGCCTTGAGAGAAAATAGGTGCCCAGCCAGACTACTATATCCAGCAAAACTCTCTATCAAGATAGAAGGAGAAAACAAGATATTCTATGACAAAATCAAATTCAAACAATATCTCCTCACAAACCCAGCCCTGCAGAAGATCCTAGAAGAAAAATTCCAACCCAGAGAAGATAACTACACCCAAGAAAACAGAGGAAATAGAAACCTCCACAGCAACTAAACAAAAGAGAAACACAAGACAGCCAGCTAAACCAAAATAATGGGAAATAACAACCCCTGGTCACTAATATCCATCAACATCAATGGACTCAACTCGCCAATAAAAAGACACAGACTTACAGACTGGACAGGTAAACAAGACCCATCTTTTTGCTGTATACAAGAAACACACCTCACTATTGAAGATAAATACTACCTCAGAGTAAAGGGCTGGGAAAAGGTTTTCCAAGCAAATGGACCCAGGAAACAAGCTTGAGTAGCCACCCTAATATCAAACAAAATAGACTTCCAATTGAAGTTAATAAAAAAAAAAAGACAGAGAAGGGCATTACATACTCATTAAAGGAAATATACACCAAGAGGTCATCTCAATATTGAACATCTATGCCCCAAATACAAAGGCATCTACATTTATAAAAGAAACACTTCTAAAACTTAAATCGCACATTGATCCAAACACTTTAATAGTGGGACACTTCAACACCCCACTCACAACTATGGACGACAGATCATCAAGACAGAAGCCAAACAGAGAAATAATGAGTCTAACAGAGATCATGAACCAAAAGGACGTAACAGATATCTACAGAACGTTTCACCCAAACACAAAAGAATACACCTTCTTCTAGCACCTCACGAAACCTTCTCCAAAATCGACCATATAGTTGGACACAAAGATAGCCTCAACAGATACAAGAAAATTGAAATAACCCCTTGTATCTTATCAGACCACCATGGAATAAAGCTGGACTTCAATAGCAAAAGAATCAACAGAAAGTCTACACTCACATGGAAATTGAACAACTCTTTACTAGAGGACCACTGGGTCATGGAAGAAATAAAGAAGGAAATCAAAGACTTCTTAAAATCCAATGAAAATGAAGACACAACATACCCAAACATATGGGACACAATGAAAGCTGTGCTACGAGGAAAGTTCATAGCACTAAGTGCTTTCAAAAAGAAAATTGTGACAGCTCATATTAGTGAACTAACAGCTAAACTGGGTGAATTGGAAAAAAAAAGAAGCAAACACTCCCAAGAGGAGCATAAGCAGGAGATCATCAAACTTAGGGCTGAAATCAACAACTTAGAAACAAAAAGAACTATACAAAGAATCAATGAAACCAAGAGTTGGTTCTTTGAGAAAATCAACAAAATAGACAGACACTTAGCCAAATTAACTAAAAGACAGAGGGAGAAAACACAAATCAACAAAATCAGAAATGAAAAGGGAGAAATAACAACAGACATTGAGGAAATCCAGAGAATATTTGGATCCTACTTTAAAAATCTATACTCTACCAAATTTGAAAACTTAAGTGAAATGGACAATTTTCTTGATAGATTCCACCTACCGAAGCTAAATCAAGATCAGATAAACAGATTAAGCAGCCCTATAACCCATAATGAAATAGAAAGAGTCATTAAAAATCTCCCAACCAAAAAAAGCCCAGGGCCAGATGGCTTTAGCACGGAATTCTACCGGACCTTCAAAGAGGAGCTAACACCAATACTTTTCAAACTCTTTCACAAAATAGAATCTGAAAGAACATTGCCAAACTCATTCTACGAGGCCACAATCACCCTGATTCTAAACCACACAAAGACCCAAAAAAGAAAGAGAACTTCAGACCAATCTCTCTCATGAACATACATGCAAAAATACTTAATAAAATACTAGCAAACCGAATTCAAGAACACATCAAAAGTATCATACACCATGATCAAGTAGGCTTCATCCCAGGAATGCAGGGATGGTTGAACATACGAAAGTCTATCAACGTCATTCACCATATAAACAAGATGAAAGAAAAAAACCACATGATAATCTCGCTAGATGCAGAAAAAGCATTTGACAAAATCCAACACCCCTTCATGCGAAAAGTTCTGGAGAGAACGGGCATACAAGGGCCGTACCTAGAAATAATAAAGGCAATATACAGTACGCCAGTGGCCAACATCAAAATAAATGGAGAGAAACTTGAAGCATTTCCTCTAAACTCAGGGGCAAGACAAGGATGTCCACTTTCACCATATCTCTTCAATATAGTACTTGAAGTTCTTGCTAGAGCAATAAGACAACTAAAGGAGATCATGGGGATAAATATCGGAAACGAGGAAGTCAAATTATCCCTATTTGCAGATGATATGATAGTATACATAAGCGACCCCAAAAATTCCACCAGAGAACTCTTACAGCTGATAAACACCTTCAGCAAATTGGCTGGATGCAAAATTAATTCAAAAAAAAATCAGAAGCCCTTCTTTATACAACAAACAAATGGGCTGAGGAAGAAATAAGGGAAACAACCCCATTCACAATAGCAGCAAACAACAAAAAATACCTGGGGGTAACTCTAACCAAGCAAGTAAAGGACCTGCACAACAAGAACTTCAGGCCCTTGAAGAAAGAAATGGAAGAGGCCTTTAGAAGATGGAAAGATCTTCCATGCTCATGGATAGGTAGGATCAACATAATAAAAATGGCCATCCTACCAAAAGCAATATATAGATTCAATGCAATTCCTATCAAAATACCAACACAATTTTTTATAGACTTGGAAAGAGCTAGCCTCAATTTCATATGGAACAACAAAAAGCCCAGAATAGCTAAATCAAGCCTGTACAATAAAAAAACATGTGGAGGTATTACTATCCCAGATTTCAAGCTGTACTACAGAGCAATAGTTGTAAAAACAGCATGGTATTGGTATAGACACAGACCAGTGGATCAATGGAATCGAATTGAAGATCCAGAAAGAGACCCACACACTTATGGCCACCTAATTTTTGACAAAGAAGCCAAAACGGCACAGTGGAAGAAGGACAGCATCTTCAGCAAATGGTGCTGGTCCAACTGGATGTCCATTTGTAAAAGAAAGAAGTTAGACCCATACTTATCACCCTGTACAAAACTTAAGTCCAAGTGGATCAAAGACCTTAACATAAGGTCAGTCACACTAAATCTACTAGAAGAAAAAGTGGGGGAAAACTCGAACTAATTGGCACAGGCAAAAACTTCCTGAACAGAACACCAACAGCTCAGGACTTGAGATCAACAATCAATAAGTGGGACCTCATGAAACTGAAAAGCTTCTGTAAGGCAAAGGACACTGTCATTCGAACAAAACGGCAGCCTACAGACTGGGAGAAAAATCTTCACCAACCCCACATCTGACAGAGGGCTTATATCCAAAATCTACAAAGAACTCAAGAAATTAAATGCCAAGAAACCAAATAATCCAATCAAAAAATGGGGGACAGAGCTAAATAGAGAATTCACAAAGGAGGAATCCCTAATGGCTGAGAGACACTTGAAGAAATGCTCAATATCCTTAATCATCAGAGAAATGCAACTCAAGAGACTCTGAGATTCCATCTCACACCTGTCAGAATGGCTAAGATCAAAAATTCAAATGACAGCACATGCTGGGGAGGGTGTGGAGAAAGGGGTACTCTACTCCATTGCTAGTGGGAATTGAGGCTTGTGCAACCACTATGGAGGTCAGTCTGGCCGTATCTTTAAAAACTTGGTATCGCTCTGCCTCAGGACACAGCCATACCACTTCTGGGTATACACCCAAATGCGTCTTCATGGAATCATAAGGAAGTTTCCTCATCTATGTTTATAGCAGCCTTATTTGTAATAGCTAGAAACTGGAAACAACCCAGATTTCCGTCAACCAAAGAATGGGTCAAAAAACTATGGTACATCTATAGAATGGAATATTATTCAGCTATCAGGAACAATGAAATTATGCAATTTGCAGCCAAATGGATGGAACTAGAAAAGCTCATCCTGAGTGAACTAACCCAGACTCAGAAGGACACATATGGCATCTATTCACTTAGAGTAGGATTTTAGCTATATAGTAAAGGGTATTGATACTACAACTAACACACCAAAGGGAACTTGGACACACCAAAGGGAACTTGGACATAGACTTCTTTTTTTTTTTGTTTTTTTTTTTTTTTTGGTTTTTCGAGACAGGGTTTCTCTGTGTAGCCCTGGCTGTCCTGGACTCATTTTGAAGACCCAGCTGGCCTCGAACTCACAGAGATCCGTCTGCCTCTGCCTCCCGAGTGCTGGGATTAAAGGCGTGCGCCACCACCGCCCGGCTGTGGACATAGACTTCTTATTTTTAATTTTTATTCTTTATTTATTTTTTATATATTAGTTATATTTTTCTATTTTTTAGTCTTTTTTATCTATTGTATGCTTACTGGTTTGTTTGTTTAGTAGTTCTCTCTCCCGGGCAACGAGACACTTTTCACTGATGGTACTGTTTCATAGATCCCCAATGAATGAAGAGGCTCTTGGCTCTCATACGACCTCTCAATTGAGATGAGGGACTGTTATATAAGGACACCCCACCCCAGAGAAATGGGATGGAAGGGTTAGGAAGTAAAGAAAAAAATGAAATGTGATGTTTCGGCCTTTTACTACTAATTGTCATAAACTGTTTAGGATAATTAAGAAATGCAAACTGTTATGCAAGCCGGTCATTCAGTTAGGTACTATGACAGCCTATCATAGTTACCTTCTAAGCTAATCAGAAATAAACCGGCAAGAGACAAGCAACATCTGCTTACCCTAATATAAGAGATAGATAGGGCCTCTTCAAAAACCTCAAGAGATCTGCAGAATATGGTATTCAAAGATGTTTTCGTTACTTTAGATTTTTTTATATCAAGACATATCAACTCCTGACAGCACCCCCTATTCTCCTCAAAGTAGAAGATGAGCATCGAAGAATCTCCAGTGGGAGATGATTGAATTAGTCGCAAGCCTATCTCTTGGTAGGAAAAGCCCCTTGCCCCAACTGTAGACAGAATGCTGTCCAAAAAGGACAAAACCTGGAAGCAGGTAAGTCGACCACCTAGCTCTGCCAAGACAGGGTAGGCAAGTCCTTCATAACCCCTACTCTACAATCAATGTCTGTCAGAGAAACGGGACCAAATGACTGAAGATCGATGCTGTAATATATGGAGAGAAAATGGGAACTGTCCAGGCAGCCACAGGTATGTCATTTTTTAGTTTGGGAAGCTGCAGGCCCTTTACTTCCTATACAATCAGATATATTTATCCCTCTCAGGTCTCTGAGGTGGTTGAAGAACAGATAGCTAGAGTCTCATAATTAAATTTTGAGTTGTTTAGGAGTCAAGAGAGTGTTATAGATCTAAGAAGATACTTTTAAAATTGTGTTGCAAGTTAGTATGAATGTTGAGTCAGATAAAGACCTTTAAACTCATGGAGATGTTTAGATAGTAGAATGTTAAAGTCAGGTACCAAGTACATATGGACTGGACATTGGGAATGTACATTAAGCCATATAACCCTCATAACTGTGGCCTAATTACCTCTGTTGTACTGTATTGTATTTGTTATTATAAGAGAAAGAGCCATTTGTTGGACTGAAAGGAGAAACTGTAGGGGGAAATAAGATATACCTTAAACTTAAAAGAAAAAAAAAGGGAAGAGGATGGGGGGGTTGAGGGTGGGAGGGTGGGACTGGAGGGGGAATAGGGAGGGGACTGCGATTGAGATATAACTTGAAGAAATAAAAAATAAAGGAAAAAAGTGGGATAATGAAAATTTTAATTATACTATAGACTAGTGATGAATTATTTAAGAAAATGGATTATTGGTTGTGTGTGTGTGTGTGTGTGTGTGTGTGTGTGTGTGTGTGTGTGTGTG
>CAJQZJ010034368.1:2564888-2581009 GCA_907164525.1 Lophiomys imhausi
GTGTGTGTGTGTGTGTGTGTGTGTGTGTGTGTGTGTGTGTGTGTGTGCAATTTGTATATTCATGGGAGGGGTTGGTTGATGCCTTATTTCTAAATATAAGCATAACTATTTTTAGAACAAAAACCCACTCAGTGCCTTTCTTTCATCCAGAAATCAAGCCACACCCCTGCAGCTAATGTCCTCACCAATGTATTTGATGAATACACTGGCTTATGAAACTTTTCTGTTTTATGCCTTCTCCAGTGGCACATGCCACTTAGGACAACCTTAATATGTATCCTCTGGTGGTGAACACTGATAGCAGAAGTTTTTGTGGTTGCTTTGATTGTTGTTTGGTTTAATCTGGTTTGGGTGTTTTGCCCAATGTTAAAAATTGTTCCGACATGAAGAAACTGAATAAAGTATGGCTGTCATCTCGTGTTTAGATGTTGTTTGTCTTCTGATTACAGTTCTCTCTCATTGGTCTCCAGGTCTTCCTAGATGTGAAATTTTAGGAAGTGAGACTAATTGGAGACAAGCAGTCCCAGAAAAAAGACAGGGGTGAGTTTATTGTATGTGCCTGTGAGAATTAGAAAGAAATTAGCCTGAATATAAACTGTGGTATTAAGTTTACAGCTAATGGAAATTAGAATAATTTTGATATAGCTTCTGCAGTTTAAAAGATGCCAACAGTGAGTGCTATGGCATTTAACATCAGGGAAGTAGACACAGATGGGCTTTCAGGCTTCAAGGGAACAAATTCTAATATTTAAAGAGCTGTGAGAATAATTACATAGTTTTGTGTCAAGTTACAACAAATACATCAGAGTCTTTCAAATAGAGCTTTTTGTTGACTACACCTTTTGGAAAGTGTTGCAAAGAGGACTGGAGCACATCTTCCTCAATCAGCATTATCATCATAAACATTTAAGTGCATTTATTCGTGTTCTTATGCATGCTTCTGCAAGAGAACTATTCAAAGAAACACAAATAAGAGTCTTCCATGTTTAAAAATTCCCATATAGTGCATATAATTATGAAGCTTTGATATTTAAATCTCTAAATATGTGGAATAATGTGATTTATAAATCACATGAATTATATATAATTTACATGAGATTATCTGTATCAATCCATATATGTTGGTTCTAATATCATCTATTACTATATTCTCGCTCGGGACAAGGTCAGAGGAGGAGTTTGATTTCTTTGGGAAAACTGAAAAGAGTGCTCAGCCTCTGCACTCAGCAATATATAGAAGTCTGGAATACTACTCTGCCCCTAAGCCCAGAGAAGGGAAACTTCTGAGACCCAAATGCTGGATGAGTTTACAGATGGATTTTATTTCCCTCTAACTGCACATGAAATACAAAACCACCTTCCTGAGCTCACTTTTCTGGGAAGTCACAAGAAACAAACATCTGTTTACCTCTGGTAAGGAGGTGACCCAAGTCCAATTTGATGAACCAATGAGTTTTTTGGACTTACTTACAGAGCACAAGAAATGGGTTACTTACAGAAGTATGTGCAGTTATGAAATAATTGTACCTCCCCAAAGTCTTGTCCTGTCATGAATATCAGCCTCATGAGAGCTGTATCATGGAGCCCCGTTTTCAATTAATATTCCACTGCCTGTATATTCTGTGTACATCTGCAAAGAACACTTGCATTTAAGAAGTGGGTAATGGCTGGAATCCTCAGTAATGTTACTGTGATGCTCCCTCTAACTTTCTCCTGGGAAGTCTTAACATCATCATAATAATTAAATGCTATCTCTGTATTGGTTTTGCTCAATTAGTTGCCATGGCTACCTGGAAAAGGTAACTACCACTCCAAGAAGGCAATGCAATGATCATGTTATGCTCTAAGGAAAAAGTTGTACCATACTATGACTTAAGGGTTTTTTTTCCTAACTAGAATAACTCTATATTAAATAAAATACCTAATCTTCTCATAGACAAGGGTAACACAAAATTTGAGGAGTAAATGTCAATAAAATATCAGGAAGTATGCTCTAGAGTCTTTAGGATGACATTCTCCCAAACTCAAATCCTGGTGCATGGTCTGAGGGCATGGAAGATGATGAAATCCATGAGACAACCACTCCTTAAGCCATGAAAACTTCTCATCTTATGGAATAGGCGATCAATGGCCTCTAAAATATGAGACCCATGAAAAGACTCACTCCTGTAGGGTTCAAAGATGCTATTGCTAATTCCAGTTCAAAGTGAGTTCAGTCAAAATAATTTTATTTTAGTAAATTCCACTAAACCATAGAAAATTTTAAGAACAAGGAAGAAAGAATAAGAACAATGATAATTTTGTAGTCCTTACATATTTCTCATTTATTTCATGAAGCATCAAGTGCAAATATGTACATGGAAACATTATGAAGCTCATTTGCACATTCTTTAGAATTTTCCCATCTTACTTTGGATTACTGTGGCCATGATGAAACACCACGGCCAAAAGAAAACTGTGAAGAAAAGGGCTTATTTGGCTTACCCTTCCATATCCATTGTCTGTCACTGAAGGAAATTAGGATGAAAACTCAAACTTGGCAGGAACCTGAAAGCAAGAGCTGATGCAGAGGTCACAAAGGAATGCTCCTTACTGGGGTTTTTCCCCATGATTTGTTCAGTCTCCTTTCTTATAGAACCCAGGACCACCAACCAAGGGGTAGTACTATTTGCAATGGGCTGGGCCTTCCCCCATAAATCACTAATTAAGAAAATTCCCTACAATCAGATCTTATGATCTCATTTTGTCAATTTATCCTTTCAGATAGCTCTACCTTGTGTCAAGTTGACACAAAACTATCCAACACAGTTACCTTGGTCCATTCTATCAGTCATGTGTCAATCAGATGAGATGAGCCGAAGCAGCTAAAATTGAAAGTCATGGTAACACATGCCCTCTGGCAGCTCATAAGTAAAACACACAATGTTGGAAATATCTGTCACAAAAGGACAGAGACAAAGTTCCTCAGTGCCATCCTCAGAATACCGAGGAGTTCCCTTAATCTTATAGGGACCCTGAACTCGTTCTCAACCTTCATTTATGTTTTCAGTGTACAAAAGGATTTCAGACATAGCCAGTTTGAAACAGAGCTGAAGTTTATTGAAGATGCTTTACTAGAGCTGAAGTTTTATTAAAGATGCTTTACAAGTGTGGGCATGTTTTTCTCATTGGACACCAAAGGAAGGAAAGACAAACACAAGTGTGGGCATGTGATTCCACAGGCAATGTAGGGGCAACAAGACATGCTTTGGTGTATGTATGAACTCCTAAAGAAAGAATTGTAATTGTCTCATCTTTATCCTCTATGTCACTTCAGTGGCTCTCAAGTTATGACTGACTCAAAATATTACTAAGAAACCTGTTTTTCTAGATTAGAGGGTGGCTTAAGGGATGTTTTGTGTGGAATTATAATTTGATAGTATAACCAAATAAGCTCCACAATGGGCTCCTATGCTGATGAGTTCAAAGCCAAGCTAAACACAGCCAAGACATAAAATAGAAAAATTCTTATTACCTGCAACACACAATGAGAACAAGAACATCAGCTCCAAAGCCATACTTATACCAAATAAAGCATAAGGAATTTATTAGGGAAGCATACCAACATTTCCACTTGAGAGATATTCCTTTGCATGATAAATGGATTATACTTACTTCTGAGCATGCTCAGATAGGGTCATAATACAAGAAGAAAGCAGGGCAGAATGTTTCACCCCTGTGCATTGGGATGAAGTTGCAAAGGCAGATGGGAAGTCAGTTCCTTGAGCACATTCAGTCCATATTGCAGAAACTCAACAATAACAGGAAATTGATTGTCATTTCTAGATGACATCATCGGTCACTGACATCTAGATGATGGGGCAGGAGCAGGGAGGGCAAGCCAGTGTCAACCAGAATATTGGAAAAGGAAATATGTGGGCTCTGGCAGACCAAGCTCTTTCCCCAGGGAACTCTCTCTCTCTCTCTCTCTCTCTCTCTCTCTCTCTCTCCTTTATAGATTGCAGCAACCTGGGCCTGTTTGTTCTCTGTGTGGTACAAAGCAGTCCTTAAGCTTTATATATAAAGGAGAGACCATCTTCAAAGAAGAGCTAAAGTAGATCTGGTTCCAGCTCCTTCTCTCTTTTTAGTTACTAGCATGAAGATAAACCCAGAAGCCATTAGGATTCACAAAGGGCTTAGTCCATGTTTTTTCTGAGTAAATGGGTGCTGTTGTGTGTGAGACTCTTAGCAAATTACAAGTTCATAGCTGGGAAGAGGGAAAGGTCTTCAGTAACTGTTGCTTGTGCTGAAATTCATGTGTCTCTGTTGGCAGGAGGCTTCAACTGGATTTCTGGGTGAGGGACTCCTTTCTCTTTTCATGTCTCCATGTTTTTATCCTTTCTCAGAATGACTCACTTTCTCAGTGAAACTGAAGGTGTCAAGAGTTCTGAGACCTAGAGCACAGACAACTACTACAAAATAAAAGATAAATCACCACTTTCCCAACCTTTACCTTAGAAAAGAAAATATGGAAACCTTTTTTAATGGCACCTGCCTCCTGTTCTGTGCCACATTGCTCCATGCAGTACTTCTGGGAACAGTGAGTTTTCTGGTACTTGGTGCATCCTCAGACTACACCACATGGTTTTTCATTCCATTCCACATACCTGCTCTGATGCCATTCCTCTCTAACTCCAGCCCACCTATCACTAGGCCACATCACTACATGGCATCTGTCCAACTGGGCCCACAGAATGCAACCACTCCACATGGTTGATCCAGGCCTAGATTAGACTGGAATTTATTAGGACATTCTCCCCTAGCACCTACATACTGGCCTGGGCTCCATCCTCTTGAGACATCCCTAAGATGTCTCACCTTCACCTTGGAATCTATTCTGGTCTGCTAAAAACTCACACCAAAGACCAATGTGATGATTAATCTTTGTTGTCAACTTAAAACATGGGAAGAGCATCAAGTAAAGATACCCCAAGAGATTGACTTGTGGTCATGTCTAAGAGGGAATTTTCTTGATTGTTGCTGGGATCAAGAAGGTCTAGCTCACTATAGGTGAAGCCATCCTTGGGCAGGTAAGTTTATTGCTGTATAGCAAAAGTAGCTGAACAAGCCATGGGGATCAACCGAGAAAGCAACATTCCTCTGTAATTTCTGAGTTCCTGCCTGGAATCGCTTCCATGGTTTCTCTCAATCATGGAATATAACCTGTAAGCTGAAATAAAATCTCTTCCCTCCCATGTTACTTTTGGTCAGTGTTTTATCACAGAAACATAGAGACGAGCAAGGACAACAATCAAAATAACCAACAGCTTAAATCCAGATGCCTGTGTCCCATTTCAAAAACAAACAAGAAGTTAAACCAAAACAATATGACCCCTCCATAAATTACCAATTCACAGCATTGTCTACTAAAGAAAGCAATGTACATGAAATCAAAGACAAAGAATTCAAAAGGACAATAGTAAACATGTTTAATGAGTTCAAAGAGTATAGTGATAAAACAAACACTTGAGTGAGCTTAAAGAAGACAAGAACAAAATAATTGAAGTCCACACAAACAAAAACAAGTGACTGAATGAAATATTGAGGAAATAATGAACATGAAAATTGAATTCAGTGGAGAGAACAAATGCTAAACAAAACTCAGAGTGAAATGAAACAGAAAATGGAAAACTCAATAAACCTTACTTTAAAATTTCAGTGTAAAGCTACACAAACAAAATGGAACAGGAAGACAGAACATCAGAGCTTGAAAACATGATATTGCCCACCCCCATCATGTCCATAGGTCCCCAAGGACAAAGGAGCAGAGGTAGGGGACAGAGACTTAGATAGCTCAACTTTATTGCAGGTGAATAAAGACTATATAGTCCTTAAGGAATAGATAAAGGGTTCTCAGAGTAGGTGCACAGCATTGGTTGGTGCTAGGTGTGCCAGGAATGCTTTATTTGTGTTTGGTAGCACAGTCCTATCATATTAAGGGGAATACAACACCTAATTATCCTATGGGCAGCAGAGAACTGTGCCAAAGGTCACACACACTTCAGATATGATTAGAGGTTTCTGTGACTAGAGACGCTCTCCAGATGAGGTGTTGAAGACAAGAGGAAGTCTTACTAACAAAGGGAGTCCTCCATAAAGCATGGAGCTAGGGTTTTCCAGTCATGGTAGACTGTAACCTTAGCAGCAGATTCTTCTAACAGTATAGGGACTGAATCACTCAATTAAAGAAAATGATAAATTTTAAAACACACAAAAATGAGATATACAGCAACATTAAGACACCATGAAAAGGTCAAACCCACAAATCATGGGCATAGAAGGAGAATAGCAGACCAAAAGCATAGATAATATTTTCAATAAAAAAAAAAAATCAGTGAGAACATGAAATGGAAACTCACCTGGTATGGCAAGAATCTTAAAGCTACAGTTCTGAGAATGTCCTTTCTGTGGACCAGGAATGCCAGAAGAGAGTTGTGATTCCTGGTTCTTTGTTATCTCCTCAAAGAGTACTTGAGTATTACAAGCTGTATAAGATTTGTTGATAACAAACTATAGAAATGATCCCGGGAAGCTGTTGGGGGGGAAGAGGGTGGAAGGGTGGGACAGGAAGGGGGAATAGGGAAGGGTTTGTGACTGAGATATAACTTGAAGAAAAAAAAATAAAGTACTTATATAAAACAAAACAAAAAAAGATTTGTTGATAAAACTGAGAAGAGGCTCTTTCTGAATAGTTACGGTTTGGCAAGCTGGCCTGTCCAAGTTATTCTCCTCCCATACCTCACTCTGATTTCTGTCAGAAAACCCTGAGACTAGAAGTTTAATGTAACCCGATTTCCTGTATCCCCTTCCTGCTGCACAGATCTTTCTGCCAGTCTTTCTCTTTCCATGTGTCTTCTATGTCTGTCTCCTTCTCCTCCCTCCCTCAGTTCTTTTCTCCCTCAGTCTTTCCATCTTTAAGTTCTCACCTATGAATCTATAAGAAAATTCTATCTAAAATCTGCATTTTGTGGTCCATGAAACTTACTCTTTGAATTCACAACACAAGAATTGGAAAACCACTGAGTTCAGATGGCTTTTGGAGGCTTCTAAGTTTCTGGAATCCTACTTTCTAAGCCAAGCTCACCAGGAGCTGAGAAAAGCTCTGTTGGATTCAAAGACATCCCAATAATCCTGTATAATTCCCCAAATCTACAGAAAGAGTTAGCCATCCAAGTATAAAAGACTCAGAACTCCAAACAGGCAGGACCAGAAAAAAAGCTCTACATGACACATTATGGTTAAAACTCTAAAATCACAATGAAAGAAAGTTATGAGTGTGTAAGAGAGAAAGAGAAAATTATATGCAGAAGTAGGTGATCTGAGTCACACAAGTCATGTGTAGAGACAGCCCAACCTAAATTACACTGATTACTGGATGGAAACGTTTAAACCCTAAAAGTCCTCTATTGAAAGACCACACTGCCAACCAAGACTGTTAGACCCCAAACAAAAAATAATAAAAAGTGGTATGACAAAGACAAAGTGTAGGGATATGTTAATTATAAGGAAATCTACTGCTTTCCAGTGCTTTCAAAGGAGAAAATAGCTCTGAGGCCCCACTAGAGTATAATGCAAGCCACCATGCTACTGAGCCAGAGTACCTGACAGAAGATAGGATTTCAGCTATCTACTGTGGGAAGTCACCCAATTAGATTCCAGGATATTCGCGATGTCATTATGTTGACATCCCAGGATTCTCTAGTGAGAAGAAGCCGTCTACAGCAGAGAAATTTCCATCACTTTGAAAGGATAACTTTTGCCTACCCCGAGATTTTGATAAAAAGGAAAAAGGTGACCTTAATATGTCAAAGGAGTGGGCTCAGACCTCTGTCCTAAGTGCCTGGTTCTGCCAAACCGATAAAGCATGAGGATCACACACAATTTATCAAATAGGAGTTTTATTTTTTTTTATAATTTACTTTTTATTTCTTCAAGTTACATCTCAATCACAATCCCCTCCCTACTCCCCCCTCCAGTCCCACCGTTCCACCCTCTTACCCGTCAACCCCCCATCCTCTACCCTTTTTTTTTTTAGGTTAAGGTATATCTTTTTCCCCCCAACAGCTCCCCCTTTCAGTCCAACAAATGGTTCTTTCTCTTATAACAATAAATACAATACAAAACAACAGAAATAAATAAACCACAATTATGAGAGTTATATGGCTTAGCATACATTCCCAATGTCCAGTCCATATGTATTTGGCACCTGACTTTAACATTCTACTATCTAACCATCTCCATGAGTTTAAAGTTCTATATCTAACTCAGCTTTCATACTAACTTGCCTCACAATTTTAAAAACATCTTCTTAGATCCAGAACATCTTCTTGATTCCTAAACAACTCAAAATTTAACTATGAGACTCTAGCTATCTATTAAACCACCTCAGAGACCTGAGAGGGATAAATATATCTGATTATATAGGAAGTGCAGGGACTGCAGCTTCCAAAACTAAGAAATGACATACCAGTGGCTGCCTGGACAGTTCACATTTTCTCTACATACATTACAGCATTGATCTTCAGTCGTTTGGCCCCATTTCTCTGACAGACATTGTAGAGCAGGAATTATGAAGGACTTACCTACCCTGTCTTGGCAGAGCTAGGCTGTTGACTTACCTGCTTCCAAGTTTTGTCCTTTTTAGACAGTGTTCTGTCTACAGTTGAAGCAAGGGGTTTTTCTTGCCAAGAGATAGGCTTGCCACTAATTCAACCATCTCCCACTGGAGATTCTTCGATGCTCATCTTCTACTTGGAAAATGATCCTATTAACATTTTTAACCATTTTTCCATTCTTATGTGGGCCCCAAACAGGTTTACTAAGTCCCAAATAAGCAGGAAGTCATTTTAAGAGAGCGATGTCCCATGTCCAGAAGGTTGGGAGGGTGTTTTCCCCCTCTTTGGTCATTTGATGGATAATAGAAAATTTTGTTATTTAGGGGAAGCTGTTAAATGGTCTTGTTAAATGGGTTTTGGAGGTTAGACCCAGGGACTTCTCTCTTTTTCTTTTCTGTATCCTTCTTTCTCTCCCATGTAGGAGTGAACAGACTTGAGAAAAAATGGGACATAGACATAGTATAGGAAAGATCAAGAGAAAAGGACAGATTATTGAATATGCCCTTATACCTTTGTATATTGATACAAAATTAATATTACATTTGGCTAAATTGGTATTGATTGTATATTAATGCAAAATTAAGATTGTATTAGACTACATCGGTATTGATCTTTGTATATTGATACAAAATTAAGATTATATTTGGTCACAATGGTATTGACCTTTGTATATTGATGCAAAATTAATATTGTATTGGGCCAAATAGGAGTTTTAGTCCTAGGCCCAGATACCAGACACAAGGCCCAAGAAAGTGGCATGAGCAGATAATACAGGTGGTTTTCATGAGCCTCCCATGCACAGCCCCCTGCCTTTCCTTCAGCTCACTGTATGGTTATACAAAACAATCCCTAAGATTAAATGATGGTGGACCTAAACTCATGAGCTTGATAAAAGGCCAGCTGCCTTGGTTTTTCGAGACAAATCCAAACTGACCTGTGGCTGCTCCATGACCTCCTGCCTCTCCAGAGACCTTGAGAACCAACAGTAAACAGAATTCCCCTCAAAGGCACAACTTTATTCATTTCACTGATGAATTAGTTACTTTTCATGTTTTCGTAAGAGAAAAAAAGTGACTGTGGCCTTTTGAATGAAAATGGCCCCCATAGGTTCATAGAGAGTGTGGTACTATTGGGAGGTGTGGCCTTATTGGAGGAAGTGTGTCACTTGGGTGGGCTTTGGGGTTTCAAAAGTCCAAGCCACGCCCAATGTTGCTTTCTCTTCCTGCTGCCTGTGGATCCAGATATAGAACTGTCAGGTACCTCTCCAGCACAATGTCTGCCTGCATGCTCCCATGCTTCCTGCCATGATGATAATGGACTAAACCTCTGAACTGTAAGCCAGCCCCAGTTGAATGCTTTCCTTAGTAAGGGTTACCTTGGTCATGCTGTCTCTTCACAGCAATAGAGCCCTAACTAAGACAGGGATGTAAGGTAGGAGGGTCTTTTGGGTCAGAGAATGAAGATCCAGCCCACCAAAGGAGAGCACCATGGTGATGCACCTGGTCATTTCTTATCTGTAGACAAGAATCAAAGAGAGATAAATCCTGGTTCTCAGCTCAGTTTCTCCTTTTTATTCAGTTAAGGATCCCAACGTATCAATGGTTCTGCCCACATTCAGGGTGGCCCTCCTTCTTCACTTAGGCCTTCCTGAAAACACTGTCAGTCACACCCATAGGTATGTTTCCATGATAAATTTAAATCCAATCAAGCTAACAATAAGATTGATCACCACAGTCTGGAACCTAGGCTGTAGAATGAAGGAAAATGTTGTCTCAAGAATGCTTGGCTAGTCAAACGGGTGCTTGACAGTACAAACACTGAAATATAAAAGCAAGGACATACAAATAACACATGAGGATGGTCTCCATCATGTGGATGTGAAATATGAAGGTTACATTTACCGGCAAGAACACAGACAGCACCAGAAGGAATTAGAAAGATTGAGCTCAGGGACAATATCCTGCCTGTCATTCAAATTCCAAAACTACCACTTTAGAGGTTATCAGATGGTGCAGTAGCTATAGTGGTGGGAACTGAGACCCTGAATTTTAATTCGTCCTCTCCCCCACTTCTCCCTGCTCCCTACAATTGCCAAGGGTCTCTTTTAAAAACCCCTTCATAGAAACCCACTCAGATCCCTTTCTTGGATCATCTACACCAACTGCACATGCTTTTGTTGAGAATGCATTTCCTGTCATTTCTCTCTATCTATCTATCTATCTTCTTTGTTGTTTTATTTCCTTTTCTCTGTATGTAGTCCATGTGCAAATTGTGAATAGTGAGAGTCTAAGAAAGGCCCAAGTCCAACAGATTAATAATATCAAATGCCCAGGGCTGCCACTATGGAGATGAACTTTCTCATTCAAGACAAAGGTGAGAGAACTTTTTTTTCTTTATGTGCTGTACAGCTTCAACTGCAACTCTTTGATTCTGCTATATAAAAGAAAGAATAGATAAAATATAAACAAATGAGTGCATTGTGTTAAAACAATGTGATTAAAAAACTAGATAGCAGGCCACATTTGGTGCTCTGACATAATTTAACAGCAGAGAAACAAATGTCAGTGCTTTGCTAAGGCTGGCTCAGTGAGTGGATCAAGAGTTTTAATCTTGAACAGTGTAGAATTTTAGAATTGACTGTATATAGGAGGGGCCAAAGGTTTCTCAGTTCGTTCTTCTCACTTCAGCAGGCACAGCCATAAATGTAGACTCTGTCTTCATTACCTTCGCATCCCACTGTAGCCTAAAGCTCTTCATATGTGACAGCAACTACAAATATTGGGGCATCATCCCCTTTTTATAGGCCCATTGCTATATCTTGCAGCATCCCCACTTCCACTATTAAGCAGTACCCAGTGCATAGCACTGGTTACAAGCAGCAATGCAAAAAAAGACACAGAGGTATCTTGTCAGGCAATCTGTGCTTTGTTTCATTTGTCTTCATTTTTGGACAACCAATATTTTTTTCATGGTTGCATATATAGAAAACACAACCCAGTACAAGGTAAAAAAAAAAAAAACACTCGCCATTCTTTCTCCTTATTTGTCATGGTCCCCATCCCCACACTCCAGTAGAGAATCAAGGCTCCTCCTTTCCTGGGTATCCTGCCAGTGGCTCCTTTGGATAGGTTTTAATGAACTTGGCTGCTGTGCTTAGCTTAGTTTTCTGTATTTCTAAGGGTTGAGTTTTTGCTCTTTCTTTTGCTGAGACTTAGCTTTCGATTTACACCTTGGAAGTGTCTCTTCACCTAATGAAACCAGGGAATTTAGTGTGAAGAGACAAGTCAATAAACACCTGCACAGCTAGGACGCACACTAGGGAGGGAGCTCCAGGGTTTTCCATTCAAAGGCCATAGCTACAGGAAGAGAGCAGGACAACCTGATTCTTCCATGACTTAAGAAGATGTGCTTAGTTACCTGTGGATCTATCGAAGAGTGAGCTGAGAAGAACCCATGTAACTCTGTAAGTGGAGGGTAGACACTGCACACTACTGGGATTAGGACAGATGTCCCCAGCAGAGGAAAGATATAAAGGAAGCAACAAAAAGAAGAGACAGAAGGTCAGAGGCTGACTAGATGAAAGAGAATGAAGTGGATAAATTCTAGAATGCAAGTCTAGGTGGCCATCATAAAAATAGAAACAGGAACATTTGTTTAAGGAGGCCTTTGGGAAGGAGGAAAGTTCTAATAGTTCCTGGTCTCTTGACATGAGTTTACTACATTTGATAGATCAAGTGAAGTGTGTTGTTGAACACAGTGTTTTCCCTTTATATTATAATTTTAAAGTCAATTAATTATTTAATTTGTGTGAAAAATCAAAACAATATCATCTCATCAATACATTGTCTTCTTCAAATTTGAAGTTGTCAGCTTCAAATTTTCTGCTTAAAATGCTTGAAAATAATAAAGGGAAATATGAAAAAATATTTATTCAAGGAAAGATCATGCAATCTGATCCTGAAATAAAAGAATTTAAAAGTCTTAGATTTTTCTTTTCCTTTATTGATGAATACAATAAATGAGTTGGTTAGAGAGATGTCTACAAATGTCTCCTCTCCTATGTGGAGTTTGTTGGAAATATGTCTGAGGACACTATAGCAGTCAATCAGTAAAAAGAAATCACATCTATATAAAGTTGTATTATATCACATATGATTGATTGAGATATGTTGGTCCTGAATGATATATTTAATATCTCTTTTCTCGTCCATGTTCTGTCTACATTCCTACAATAAAACACAAAGCAATGACAAATCACTCTGAGAAGATCAAAGAATACCAAGTGAATAATTCCATTCACATTTCCTGCTTCAGGTTGATTTATTGTCTAACCTCAGAAATGCCAACTGACTCTCACATGAGGAGTGAAAAATGTTTTGAAAATCTTATGAGTTTTCCAATGAGTTTCCATTTGGCAGGTCATAAAATAATATTATTTTGCACAGTATTTCAAAGCTCTTCTTAAAAGTATACAGATGGAGTAACATAAGAAAAGCTTTTGCTAAGTTGTGTCATCATGGAGAATGTCACAACCTTCTCAACCAGACTAATAGTTCATTGTTTGTATAAAAGTTCTGAGAATTCAAAAACCTGAAGATAAATTAAGCTCTCCTCAGTGCCTGCTTTGATGGAACAGTGGGATGTAGAAGGAATTTCCCAAGATTTTTAATATGTTGGAAAAAAAGAAATACTGACTCAACTTTTTTCATGTCACTATCTCAGTGCTTCTATTCTGGAAGATGGACTATTGAGGTCAGGTTGAACTACAGGAAATATCTCCCTAGGACAAAGTTTCACTGAAAAACAGTCCCTATTTGCCTGGCAGGAAGATAAGAATCTAGTGCCTTCCCCACTACCCAGCAGCCCACTCATCTCCTCTCACTTGTTAAACAGCGCCTTCCTATGTCCTACCCTCTACTTTGGTTACCTGCTTGCAGTAAAAGTCTTAAATGGTCTTTTAAATTGTCAAATGACCAATTTCTACTAATACAATGATGTAGTTGGCAGCTGGTCACGGTTACCATAATATGAAAAATTTGAACTGTTCTCATCTCTATCAAGATGAACCAATTGCATCAACATCAAGAAAACTACGTAAGTCTATTCTAGAGAAAAGCAAGCTTTCCTGTGAGTCCAAAGCATAAGAAAATCCTGAGTATTATAATCTCAAAGTAAGAAAAGCTGAAAAGAAAATAAGTAAATAATTGAATTAAAATTTTCAAAATCAAGCTAATCTCTGATTATTGGCTTAAGTCTAGAAATGGCAGTACTCTCAACCACATATTTATAAGTTAATTTGCTAATAAACATGCAACTTGCTGTACTGAAGTATGGAAGGAAGTATTTAGTTAAATTATTTACCAGTATTTAGACTATCATTTATTGGTCAGCAGTGTTAATCCTTAACCTGCCATTATAAATGACACACAGAGACACCTGATGGATTTTAACAAGCCTTAGTCTGGATTGAGCAATTTTAGCCCATCCTAGCTAGTTTATAATTCTATTCACCACACACGACCCCATATATGCATATATCCTCTGTGCTGTTATTCTC
This sequence comes from Lophiomys imhausi, assembly GCA_907164525.1. Taxonomy (NCBI): domain Eukaryota; kingdom Metazoa; phylum Chordata; class Mammalia; order Rodentia; family Muridae; genus Lophiomys; species Lophiomys imhausi. The sequence continues at coordinate 2,579,100 of CAJQZJ010034368.1, forward strand.
CACACTATATCAATGTTCCAGACCACATGGAATGAGGTTCCTTCCTCAAACCTCCTTCCTGCTTCTCTGTCTTCTCCTCTTCTTCATGCTCTCTGTCTGCCTCAAAAGCCTTCAAACCTTTGCCCTGCCTACGTTTCTCTCTGCTCAATCACAGGCCTTGGTATCTTCTTAAAGCCAATCAGAGACAATGATTCAAAAGCAAGGTAGCATAGCATTACTTGATGTACAGCAAGCAGATCTCTGGGATCAGGTTAATTAACATTTAGAATGCATAACATCACCCCATCACTGAAGTGACATTTTGAAGTTTTTTAATTTCATGATTAATGACTCTAGTGAAGAGAGTTCAATTAATAAAACATAATACTGTGACTATCTTCTTTTCTGCATGTCTCTGGGTATACCAACCACACTCCAGGGCTGGCCTCATGCTCAGGAGTAGTTGGCTAATACAAGTCAGACTCCATGTGTTTTAGTGGCTTTTTTCCTTTGGTGTTTGTTTGTTTGTTTGTTTAATAGAGAAAGAGCATGAGGTTTGGTGGGTAGGGAGGTGACAAGGATCTGGGAGGAGTCCGGGGTGGGAAAGTAGAAATATTCTATATGAAATTCTCAAAGAATTAATAAAAATAAAAGATAAAAAAATGAATAAGTCTTATGCACATTTGCTAATGATAACAGTTAGTACATCTATTTCAGAAGAATCCTTAGCAAAAGAATATAGTATATTGTCTGAAGTACAATTTACTTTTAGATGTCCTTAAATCAGGAAATTAATCCTTCCTGACTTATGTAGAAAACTTGCTCCCTCCCCATAACCAAACAAACCTTCAAACTGATGTGACTCTGCTTTTCAGATTCATCTTAACTATAATTCTTTGTAAAATATGGAAAAATAATGGTACTTGCATCACTGGACAAGATAAGTGAATAAATACAGTATTCATAGTGGTATTCCCAAACTTAATATGAGTTAACTAAATGTTTCAAAAAAAATCTTGGTTTTATCTCCAAACTTATTCCAAAGCTACTTCCCTTTACTTTTCTAGAACAGACCACTTCTACTTCCCTTTACTTTTCTAGAATAGACCACTTCTACTTCCCTTTACTTTTCTAGAACAGACCACTTCTTCCAAAACCACATACTGTTTTATTGCTGTTGTTCATCTTAGCATTTTTTCTTTTCATTAACTTATTTATTCACTTTACATCCCGATTACAGCCTGAACCCCTCCTCTCCTCCCAGCCCTACCCTCCTCCATACACACTCTCTAAACCACATATTCTTTTTCTTTTATTTTCTTTTCTTTTTTTGTTTTGGTTATTCAAGACAGGGTTTCTATTTCTCTGTGTATCCATGATTATCCTGGACTCACTTTGTAGACCAGGCTAGCCTTGAACTCACAGAAATCCAACTGCCTCTACCTTCCGAGTGCTGGGATTAAAGGCGTGCACCACCATACCCAGCAATTACAGACAGCTGTGAACACTAAGTGGGTGTTGGGATTTGAACCAGGGTCCCTTTGGAAGAGCAGGCAGTGTTCTTAACCGCTAAGCCATCTCTCCAGTCCTAAACCATATATTCTTAAAACAAGTCTTATAAACATGATAAGCTACTACATCACACCGTTACTCCATGGAATTCTGGGTTTCTAAGTGTGTGGCTCAGGCAAGCAGATGTGGCTTCCAAGAGAACTGCATTTTCCCACAGGTGAGGATTTGTCAGGTAACTGTGTTCTGGATTACCAAGGCTTAGTGCTGTCTTCGGTTAAATGCTAATATAAAATATAATCACTCTTCTCTCTCTAGGTGTTTCCCATTATGCAAAAACATACATATCACATAATTGCCACTTTAAAAGGTATAACATCATATCCTACAGATTAACCTTATAGCAAAATATCTGAAGAATT
>CAJQZJ010034368.1:2581019-2632408 GCA_907164525.1 Lophiomys imhausi
TTATTTTGTGAATTTCACATCATACACCTTGATCCCACTCATCTCCCACCTCCCCCCTCAGGCCCACCTTCCACCCTTTCAACATCTCCAAACAGATTAAAATAAAATCTCATTGTGGAAGCTGTAGTGTGTCACAGTGTGTCCCACAATTTCTCCCTTTTGTCTATATTTTTTTGCTTTAAAAATGTGCATTAAAATGGCTCCTTGGCCTAGTACAAGGCCTCTGGTTTCTGCTACTTTGTCAAAATTGGAATCTCACTGGTATTACTCCAAGATATCCTGTTGTTGCCCTGTGTCACAGAGATCCTGTAGCATGGGCTCCGTAGAATTGGCGTGTTTGCACACTCCAGCTGTTCATCCATGGGATAGATGTTAGGATGGACCAATTCAAAGCCCTAGTTCTGGGCTTCCAACCTCCACATCTACGGCTAGCTCTACTGTGTTGTCTAGACCAGGTGCAGGGCCTGCTCTCCTAAGTGCTGCAGATTCGAGGGGCAGAAACAGCTCTCCTGCTCTTGTGACCCCATCAGGGATGGTGCAGCACTCTGGAGAGCAGGTCCGGCACTTCATCTGGGCAACACAGTATAGCTGTCCACGGATATGGGAACTGTGGTGACCCAGCCCCAAGGGTGTGAGGTGTAGCAGATCCAACCCTACCTTTTGTGTGCTTTGAAGTGGTGTTGGTGAGGAAGAGATCCCCTCCCCTCCTTTTGCTCTCACTACTAGTGGTGGACAGGAGATCTGGCATTTATATTTCTTGAAGAAGAATCCTTATAATTATGATAGTCACTAAACTCAAGTCACCTTTCAGAGTTGACAGTCAATTCACAATTAAATTAAAATTCCAACTATGTTTTGATAAATACCCAGTGAAACTTCTATCCTTCTCTCCTTCCCACCTTCCCTCCCTCCTTCCATTTTTCCCTTCCTTCTTCCCTCCCTTCCTTCTCTCTTGTATACACTGGGCATGAGCCTAGGCCTGAATGTACTAAGCATGTAGTCTACCATCACTAAGCTATTACCTCACTCTGAAACTTATAGTCCTTTCTGAAGTTGTTGCTATGGTTTTCACTTCTTGACAGATACCACTGCAGACCTTTCTAAAGGAATCTGTTTATACATTCCCTGAAGTTCATATCATATTTATTTCCTCATGGCTTAAACTTGTCATGGTCTCATAATGGAGGTTTGGAACGTGATCCATTCTGATGAAAGGTGAGTCTTGTCTCCTCACATACACCTCCTCCCAGAAATATATCCTTTGCATCTGCCTCTCATCTCCTTCAGAGACTCACCCAGGGATCCTTTTCAAAATCTGAGCACTGAATGTGCAGCTTATCTTGTAAATCACAAAGTGCTAAGAAGTATGAGTCTTACTAGCAGTGTTAATGCCTACAAAGAATATGATTACCCATTTGGTGAGTCTTTGGTTTTTTGTTTTTGTTTTTTGTTTTTTTTATTTTATTTTTTTAAATATAAGTACTTTATTTTTTCTTCAAGTTACATATCAGTCACAAACCCTTCCCTATTCCCCCTTCCTGTCCCACCATTCCACCCTCTTCCCCCCCAACAGCTTCCCTTTTCAATCCAACAAATGGTTCTTTCTCTTATAACAGTAAATTCTATACAAAACAGCAGAATTAACTATGCCACATTTATGAGAGTTAAATGGCCCAGTATACCTTCCCAATGTCCAGTTCATACATATTTGGCCCCTGACTTTAACCTTCTACCTTCTAACCGTCTCCATGAGTTTAAAGTTCTATAACTGACTTGGCTTTCATACTAACTTGCATCACTATTATAACCATCTTCTTAGATCTAGAACGCCCTCTTGATTCCTAAACAACTCAAAATTTAGCTATGAGACTCAAGCTGTCTATTCTTCAACAACCTCAGAGAGCTGAGAAGGAAAAATATATCTGATTATATGGGAAGTTCAGGACCTGCAGCTTCCAATACTAAGAAATGACAAACCAGTGACTACCTGGACAGTTTCCATTTTCTCTCCATACATTCCAGTAACAGTCTTCAGCCTTTTGGTCCTGTTCCTCTGACAGACATTTATTGTAGAGCAGGGATTATGAAGGACTAACCTACCCTGTCTGGGCAGAGCTAGGCTGTCAACTTACCTGCTTCCAAGTTTTGTCCTTTTTGGACAGCAGTCTGTCTGCAGTTGAAGCAAGGGGTTTTTACATGCCAAGAGATAGGCTTGCCACTAATTCAACCATCTCACACTGGAGATTCTTCGATGCTTTTCTTGTACTTGGAGTAGAATACGGGGTGCTGTCAGGAGCTGATATGTCATGATATCAAAAAAAAATCTTAATTTAAGACCATATCTTTGAATGCCATATTCTGCAGATCTCTTGGGGTTTCTGAAGATGCCCTATCTATCCCTTGTATTTAGATAAGCAAATGTTGCTTGTCTCTTAACACCTTGATTACTGAGTAGCTTAGAGAATATCTGTGATAGACTGTCTTAGTAGCTAACAAGGTGACATGCATGCATGACTAGGAGTTTGTTTTTCTTAACTATCCTAAACAGTTTAAGACGGTCGGTATCAAGAGGCCAGAGCTTCACATTTCATTTTTAAGTATCTCTAGGTACGATACCATTAGGAAGCGTTACCTTTAATTTTGTATCAGTATACAAAGATCTATTCAAATGTGGCTAAATATACTCTTAATTTTGTATCAATATACAAAGATCAATGCCTATGCGGTCCAATACAATCTTAATATTGTGTCCATATACAAGGGTCAATACCATTGTGGCCAACTATAATCTTAATTTTGTATCAAAATGCAAATATCAATACCGACGTAGACGAATACAATCTAATTTTTGCACAATAAACAATGGTCAATACCACTTTAGCCAAATATACTACTAATTTTGTATCAATATACAAAGGTATAAGGGCATATTCAATAATCTGAGCCTTCTTCTTGGTCCTTCCTGTGCTATATCTATGTCTCAATTTTTCTCAAGTCCGTGCATTCCTACATAGGAGATAAAGAAGGATACAGAAAAGGGAAAGAAGGATACCCTGGGTCTAACCTCCAAAGCCCATTAAACAGGACCATTTAACAACTTGTAATCCCTTCCCCTAAATAACAGAGTTTTCAGTTGTCCTTCAAATAATCAAAAAAAAGGGGGGGCAGAGAAACACCCTCCCCACCCTCTGGGTATGGGATGTCACCCTCTTAAAATGACTTCCTGCTGATTTGGGTCGTAGTAAACCTGTTTGGGGCCCAAACCAAAATGGAAAAATGGTTAAAAATGTTAATACAATCCTTTTATGTTCAGTCCTTCTGTTCTCAGATGTTTAGATGTCCTAAGGAGTTTGTAGGCAGAAGCTGAACTTCCAGGCTTTACTGAGGTTCTGGCTGGGACATTGTGTAGAGCTGAACGGTCTTAGCGATATTGAGTTGTTGTGGTTGTAGGCTTTTGATGGAGACAGCTATTGAGGGAGTCTGTCAGGATGAATCATCTGGGTCACTCATCTTCTTTTGGTGTCTGATTCTGATTTCTGCTGAGGTTTCCATTGTCCAGTTGTCCCTGAGTTCCTTGAATGAATGCTTTGATTCTCTGGGAAAGATAACAACACAGCCCTGCCCTAATCCTCACTCAGGGACAATCGCCCTCTTTTTTTTTGGGGGGGGGGGTAGGTAATATTTCTCCTGAAGCAAATTTGGTTTTTGACAATATATAAAGTGTTATCTTTCAATCTGGTTTAAAGAAGAAATTATTTTGTTATTTTGGAGCTAAACCAGCTTTAGTGTATATATTTTGAGATCTTGAAGGACAATTTGTTTGTATTGAGTGGGCCTTTTGTAAGTAGCTTTTAAACTTAGGTCCTTCCAAATCCTATGTTTGTGTCTCTGCATTCTAATTATTGGGATCCGAGACCTGTGGTTCCCATCTGAGGGGATTAATGATATGTTCCACCACTCCTGGATTGAAGTTTTTCTTTATTTAGAGTTTGTTTTGTATCAGGCTGAACTTGAGCTCTGAGATCTGCCTGTTTCTGTCTCTAGTGTGTTGGGGTTAAGGGTGTACTCTTCTTGAATGATGGGATTAAGGGTATGTACCCTCACCCCCCTTTTCCATATAACTCTAGAATTTATAAGTCCACTAAATCTATGGTGCTCCTCCCGTCTCTGCTGAAGTTAAAGGCATGGGTTAACACCACATTTCTCCTGTATTTTACCTTAGCTCTACGTTTTTTCTACACTTGGAGGTTTATAAAACCAGGTTGAACAGCTGTGTCCTTTATTTTATTTACAGTGTTTTAACGTTGTTACCTGCTTTTTTTTTAATTAGTAAATTTATTTGTTTGTTGCTACAGGTTACATCCTTGACATATTGTCCTCTTTTCCTGCTTCCCAGGCCCACCATCCCATGCTCTACCCCCTGATCCTTCCGTCTTGATCCTCTGGGGTGGAGTGTCCCTGCATACCAGTCTCTCACCACACATCAGGAGTCATATGAGGGCCGAGAGCCTCTTCATACACAGGGGGCTTACGAGGCAGTACTGCCAGTGAAAGATGTCTCCTTGCTACGGGGGGAAAACTAAAAAAAAGACCAACAGACACACAAACCCACAAAAACAAAGAACAACAACAAAAAAAAGAGAGGAAAAAAGGGAAAGGAAAAAGAAAAAGAAATGAAAAAAAAGTTTATGTCCATGTTCCTTTTGGTGTGTTGGTTGTAGTACAGATATCCTGTACGATATAGCTAAAATCCTACTATAAGTGAATAGATGCCACGTGCATCCTTCTGAGACTGGGTTAGCTCACTCAAGATGAGCTTCTCTAGATCCATCCATTTGGTTGCAAATTGCATGAGTTCATTGTTTCTTATAGCTGAGTAATATTCCATTGTATAGATGTACCTGTACCACAATTTTTTAATCCATTCTTCAGTTGAGGGACATCTGGGTTGTTTCGAGTTTCTAGCTATTACAAATAAGACTGCTATGAACATAGATGAGGAGACTTCCCTATGTCTCTGTGAGGTGTCCTTTGGGTGTATACCCAGAAGTGGTATGGCTGGGTCCTGAGGCAAAGTTATTCCAAGGTTTCTAAGATATCTCCAGACAGACCTCCATAGTGGTTGCACAAGTCTGCACTCCCACCTGAAATGGAGTAGGGTTCCCCTTTCTCCACACCCTCGCCATCATGTGCTGTCATTTGAGCTCTTTATCTTAGCCATTCTGACAGGTGTGAGATGGAATCTCAGGGTCGTCTTGAGTTGCATTTCTCTGATGATTAAGGATGTTGAGCATTTCTTCAGGTGACTCTCGGCCATTAGGGATTCCTCCTTTGTGAATTCTCTATTTAGCTCCGTCTCCCATTTTTTGATTGAATTATTTGATTTCTTGGCATTTAGTTTCTTGAGTTCTTTCTAGATTTTAGATAATAGCCCTCTATCAGATGTGGGGTTGGTGAATATTTTCTCCCTGTCTGTTGGTTGCCGTTTTGTTCTAATGACTGTGTCTTTTGCCTTACAGAAGCTTTTCAGTTTCATCAGGTCCCATTTATTGATTGTTGATCTCAGGTCCTGAGCTGTTGGTGTTCTGTTCAGGAAGGTGTCACCTGTGCCAATGAGTTCGAGGGTTTCTCCTACTTTTTCTTCTAGTATCTTTAGTGTGGCCGGCCTTATGTTAAGGTCTTTGATCCACTTGGAATTAAGTTTTGTACAAAGTGATAGGTATGGGTCTAATTTCTTTCTTTTGCAAGTGGACATCCAGTTGGACCAGCACCATTTGTTGAAGATGCTGTCCTTCTTCCATTGTGCGTTTTTGGCTTCTTTGTCAAAGATTAGTTGGCCATAGGTGTGTGGGTCCATGTTTGGGTCTTCAATTCGATTCCATTGATCCACTGGTCTGTTTCTATACCAGTACCATGCTATTTTTATTATTATTGCTCTGTAGTACAGCTTGAAATCTGGGATGGTGATGCCACCAGATGCTTTTTTATTGTACAGGATTGATTTAGCTATTCTGGGCTTTTTGTTGTTCCATATGAAGTTGAGACTAGCTTTTTCCAGGTCTATAAAGAATTGTGTTGGTATTTTGATAGGAATTGCATTGAATCTATATATTGCTTTTGGTAGAATAGCCATTTTTATTTTGTTGATCCTACCTATCCATGAGCATGGGAGATCTTTCCATCTTCTAAATGCCTCTTCCATTTCTTTCTTCAGGGGCTTGAAGTTCTTGTTGTATAGGTCTTTACTTGCATGGTTAGAGTTACCCCCAGGTATTTTATATTGTTTGTGGCTATTGTGAAGGGGGTTGTTTCCCTTATTTCTTTTTCAGTATGCTTGTTTGTTGTATAAAGAAGGGCTTCTGATTTTTTTGAGTTGATTTTGTATCCAGCACCTTGCTGAAGTTGTTTATCAGCTATAAGAGTTCTTTGGTGGAGTTTTTGGGGTTGCTATGTATACTAACATATCACCTGTGAATAGGGATAATTTGACTTCTTCTTTTCCAATGTTTATCCCTTTGATTTCCTTTAGTTGTCTTATTGCTCTAGCAAGAACTTCAAGTACTATATTGAAGAGATATGGTGAAAGTGGACATCCTTGTCTTGTCCCTGAGTTTAGAGGAAATGCTTCAAGCTTCTCTCCATTTAATTTGATGTTAGACACTGGCTTGCTGTATATTGCCTTTATTATTTCTAGGTATGGTCCTTGTATGCCCATTCTCTCCAGAACTTTTAGCATGAAGGGGTGTTGGATTTTTCAAATGCTTTTTCTGCATCTAGCGAGATTATCATGTGTTTTTTTTCTTTCATCTTGTTTATATGGCGAATTACATTGATAGACTTTCGTATATTGAACCATCCCTGCATTCCTGGGATGAAGCCTACTTGATCATGATGTATGATATTTTTTATGTGTTCTTGAATTCGTTTTGCTAGTATTTTATTAAGTATCTTTGCATCTATGTTCATGAGGGAGATTGGTCTGAAGTTCTCTTTCTTTGTTGGGTCTTTGTGTGGTTTAGGAATCAGAATGAGAGTGGCCTCATACAATGAGTTTGGCAGTGTTCTTTCGGTTTCTATGTGGTGGAAGAGTTTGAAGAGTAATGGTGTTAGCTCCTCTTTGAAAGTCCAGTAGAATTCCGTGCTAAAGCCACCTGGCCCTGGGCTTTTTTTGGTTGGGAGATTATTAATGACTGTTTCTATTTCCTTAGGGGTTATTGGGCTATTTAAGCTGTTAATCTGATTTTGATTTAGTTTTGGTAGGTGGAATTATCGAGGAAATTGTCCATTTCGCTTAGGTTTTCAAATTTGGTGGAGTATAGATTTTTTTTTTTTTTTTGGAGTATAGATTTTTAAAGTAGGACCCGAATATTTTCTGGATCTCCTCAATGTCTGTTGTTATTTCTCCCTTTTCATTTCTGATTTTGTTGATTTGGGTTCTTTCCCTTTGTCTTTTAGTTAATTTGGCTAGGGGTCTGTCTATTTTGTTGATTTTCTCGAAGAACCAACTCTTGGTTTCATTGATTCTTTGTATAGTTCTTTTTGATTCTAAGTTGTTGATTTCAGCCCTAAGTTTGATGATTTCCTGACTTCTGTTCCTCTTGGGTGTGTTTGCTTCTTTTTTTCCAATTCACCCAGCTTAGCTGTTAATTCACTAATATGAGCTGTCACAATTTTCTTTTTGAATGCATTTAGTGCTATGAACTTTCCTCGTAGCACAGCTTTTATTGTATCCCATAGGTTTGGGTATGTTGTGTCTTCATTGTCGTTGGATTTTAAGAAGTCTTTGATTTCCTTCTTTATTTCTTCCCTGACCCAGTGGTCATCCAGTAAGGAGCTGTTCAATTTCCATGTGTGTGTAGGCTTTCTGTTGATTCTTTTGCTGTTGAAGACCAGCTTTATTCCGTGGTGGTCTGATAAGATACAAGGTGTTATTTCAATTTTCTTATATCTATTGAGACTATCTTTGTGTCCAACTATGTGGTCGATTTTGGAAGAGGTTCCGTGGGGTGCTGAGAAAAAGTTATATTCCTTTGTGTTTGGGTGAAACGTTCTGTAGATATCTGTTAGGTCCATTTGTTTCATGATCTCTGTTAGACTCAATATTTCTCTGTTTGGCTTCTGTCTTGATGATCTGTCCATTGTTGTGAGGAGGGTGATGAAGTCTCCCACTACTAATGTGTTGTGATCGACGTGCACTTTAAGTTTTAGAAGTGTTTCTTTTACAAAAGTAGGTGCCTTTGTATTTGGGGCATAGATGTTCAGTATTGAGATTTCCTCTTGATGAATATTCCCTTTAATGAGTATATAATGCCCTTCTTTGTCTTTTTTCATTAACTTCAGTTGGAAGTCTGTTTTGTTTGATATTAGGATGGCTACTCCAGCTTGCTTCCTGGGTCCATTTGCTTGGAAAACCTTTTCCCAGCCCTTTACTCTAAGGTAGTGACTATCTCTGGTAGTGAGATATTTTTCTTGTATGCAGCAAAGCGACGGGTCTTGCTTGCGGATCCACTCTGTAAATCTGTGTCTTTTTATTGGGGAGTTGAGACCATTGATGTTGATGGATATTAGTGACCCGGGGTTGTTGTTTCCCATTAGTTTGGTATAGGTGATGGTCCTGTGCCTCTTTTGGTTTAGTTGCTGAGGGGTTTTCTATTCCCTTTGTTTTCTTGGGTGAAGTTTTCTTCTCTGGGATGGAATTTTCCTTCTAGGATTTTCTGTAGGGCTGGGTTTGTGGGGAGATATTGTTTGAATTTGATTTTGTCATGGAATATCTTGTTTTCTCCATCTATGTTGATAGAGAGTTTTGCTAGGTATAGTAGTCTGGCTGGGCACCTATGATCTCTCAGGACTTGTAGGATATCTGTCCAGGCCCTTCTAGCTTTTAAAGTTTCTGAGGAGAAGTCAGGTGTAATTCTGATGGGTCTGCCATTGTATGTGACTTGGCCTTTTTCTCTTACAGCTTTTAATATCCTTTCTTTGTTCTCTACATTTGGTATTTCAATTATTATGTGGCGAGAGGAGTTTTTTTTCTGATCTAATCTGTTCGGTGTTCTGTTAGCCTCTAGGATTTTTATTGGCTTCTCTTTTTTCAGGTTTGGAAAGTTTTCTTCTATGACTTTGTTGAAGATATTTCCTGGACCTTGGAGTCGGGAGTCTTCTCTTTCCTCTATCCCTATGATTCTTAGGTTCCATCTTTTCATTGAGTCCTTGATTTCTTGGATGTTGTTGGTGAGAGATTTTTTAGCCTTCTCATTTTCTTTGGATGTTGTACTGATTTCTTCTATCGAATCTTCCATGCCTGAGATCCTGTCTTCCATCTCTTGCATCCTATTGTTGATACTCGCATCCGTAGTTCCTGTTCTCTTCCCTTGGTTCTCCACTTCCTCTTTTAACTCTGACTGTGTTTTCTTTATTGTTTCTATTTCTATTTTCATGTCTTGTATGGTATTGTTCATTTTGTACATTTCCTTCTCCAGCTTACTTGTTTTTGTCTGAAAATCTTTCATTGCTTTGTCTTTTTCCTGTTCAAGCTCTGTCACCTTGGCTTGGAGTTCTTTAATGGTGTTGTTCATTGTTTTGGCTTGTAAAATTGTGGCTTCTTTGAATACCTTCATAGATTTAAGTTCTTCTTGAAGGGACTCTATCACTTTCCATAATGCAGAATTGTCATCGTTTTCATGTGTTATTGTTGGTGTGAGGTCATCTGAATTGGATGAGCTAGGATAATTCTGCTTTGTTGGAGTCATATTTCCTTGATTTCTGTTTTTCTTGGACCTTTGGCCATGTGTGTTTGTTTAGCTGTCTGTTCTTGTCGTTTTCTGTGTTTGGATCCACAGGGGATGCTTTGGTGAAGAGTCGAATTGCTTGGCTATCTGTTTTTGCTTACAGGGTGATCTCAGGGTCACTGTGGTTTTAATAGCCTGAATCGTTGTGAGCTGGTGCAGCCTATTCCCAGGTAGTGAGTAATGGTCCAGGATTGTTTCACTGCTCCCAGTTCAGACTTCTCTATGTTGCACACTGAGTGATCAGCCTGTAATGGTTCTGATGGTATGGACCTGTTTGCCCAGGCACAGATTTTGTGGGCTTTGTTTGTCGTCACGGAGGCTGACAGGGCCCAGCTCCACACCTAATATGTCTGGGTTTACCAGAATACAGCTATGGACCCCTGGCTTCTGGTTACCCATTAGGCTTCTCCACCACAGGCCTGGCCGCTTCCCTCCCTATCTGTCTGCGTGGGTGGGCGGTGCTTCGGCCCCTCCCACCGTCTGAGCCAGCCTCCTTCCCTAGCTTCTTTGCAGTGGGTGGGTGGAGCTTCAGCCCCTCCCGCCTTCTGAGCTGGCCTCCCACCCTAGCTGCTTTGCCGTGGATGCGCTGGGCACCAGCCCCACCCACCTGCGCCCGCTTCCCTCCCCAACTGCTCTGCCCGCCCACCTCCCGCTCTGGCTCGAGCGGCTGCGGATCACCAGCCGAGCGCCCTGTTTCTTCCTTGTTAAGACTTCAACTATTCTGCAAAGTTTCCTAAGTAGTTATAAGGTCTTCCTGAGGTGTGGGAAGCCCAGTAGGCTAGTGGGCGATCGCCATGTGGCCTTTGATTCTGCCTGCTGTGTGTTGGGATCAATCTTACCAGGCGCATCTCCAAATGGGAGTTCACGAATCCCAGTTTTAGTGGCTTCCGTGTCTGCGAGAGATGGGGGGAGAGCCTTGCCCTGGGACTTTTAACTGTCCCTTTGGAGCTGTCGTGTTCCCGGAGGGGCCAGACCCTCCGGTTTTTGCACAGTGTCCCACAACTCTGTGTTTTCTATGGCTCTTCTCTCCCACATTCAAAATGCATCCATGCAGTTAGCCACCATCTTGGCCCCCCCCCCGTTTTTGTTTTTGTTTTTTGTTTTTTTTGTTTTTGCTCAATGTCTAACAGAAAAGAAGTGGTTTGAATGAGGAAGGGAAAGAATGAACATAAGGCAAAGATGTCAGAGAACAATGTTCAATTCACCACATTTCTTGTCTATTAATTATGAAACCATTGACGTTGTAAAATGTGTGTATACCTGTGTTTGTCTCCCAGATCAGTGAAGTGTAGACTGAAGACTCCATTTTGTATCCCTTGATGAAGAAGAATTCCCTTTGTATTCTGGTCACTTGTATTGACTTTTTCATGAGACCAGGCTCTCTTCTGCTCATGACTGAGCACTAGATTTCAGTTCCCTGGAAACCTTAATAATTATCCAGATGATCCAAAGATGTCCTCACTGGTAACAACGATTTCCTCCCATAGCCCTTGGTAGTTTGCATTGTTCCCTTGTTGTCCTGTGGCCTGTGCAGTCAGCGCATGTGACTGGCAGTCACCCATCAGTGTTATCAATCCAGTATCATTTGTCCCATATTCAGACTTATCCTCTACACCTATAGGAACAAGGGACATGGCTCCTTCTCTCAATAGTGGGGTGAACAGTAAAGGCTAGAGCAAACTGGCACAACACAGCCAAAACATTTTGCCCTAGATGTTTATATCAATAAAAGGAAAAGAATTGAAGATATACAGCCTTATATATGCATACTTCTCAAATGTCTGAATGTCCATATGTAAATATACATCTCATTCATTTAAAATTTATTTATTCCCTAAAAATACATGTTAGAAACTGAAATGGCAGAAGTAGAAACACAGTTCTTCCCCTTGAGGTGTTCTTAACCTTTCCTAAAACAAAAACCAAAGAGGAATCTGTTCGTGGGGCCCAAGAATCCTAGGATTTTTCCCTAATTTTGTGCATGATGGCTAGCTCCAAAACATTTCTGCTCTATAGAAATCTATAAAAACTACTCCTGTAATATTATGCCACCTAGAAGCTACATTATGTAAGGAAAAAAATTGAGAGGTTATTTTTAACATTTTATTTAATATAATACTTCTAGATAGATTGTTATCACTTCAATAAAAATTATTAGTGAGATATTTTGCATCCCAAATTCATCAAAATATTTTAAAAAGTGTGATATTCATTTTGCAATTTCCACACTTCCCAATTTGAGTGCTAAATTTTACCTGAAACCTCATTCTCTGTTTTTAAATTTCTTAAGTTTTATATTAAAAACTTGATCCAGATTGCCAACACATTCCAAATGTATATAAAGGTAACAAATTGTTTTAAGGCTTTCTAAACTTTTGATTGCTCTAATAGTTTTGACTTCTCCAAAAAGCTAAATTGAATACAAGGAAGTAATTTCCCCTTAGTATTAGCCTCTGAGTCAACAAAATTGGGTCATCTCTTTTAGAATAATTTGTTTTACAAAATTTAAAACAAATTACCTTCAGATATATACATATATATAAAAAGTCTTTCCAAGTGAATTAAATAATCAGTCTCAGCTCAGTGTTATGAACATGGAATTCACAGGAGAACTGCATGATTAGAAAGGCAATCCCTAAAGCACTAATAGGAAAAAGCTTTCTCCAAGGGTTTCTTGTAGTACTTGAAAAATTCCATAACACTACCCCTCCCAATCAAACCACTCTGCATGTTGATTCATGCTTAGAATATATGTAGCATAGTTATTATTGTATCATTGTGCAGAAAGTTTCTATCTTAGCTTATTTTCATACTTGCTAGGCAAACTTCCAAAAATTATTTTTATTCTTTGAAGTTTTCAATCATTTATGTGTATGCAGTATATGTTGGTTAATTAATTAATTAATTAAGCTCATGCTCATTTTGCCTTTGGTTATTAGCCAAAAAAACATTAGCCAAACATTTTTTTTCATTTAGGAAAATTATGAATTAGATTAATAATATAGTAACCCTTACTAAGGTGCTTCTATGATTCAAGCAATAATAAAGAGTAATGTAAGATCATTATATTTATTGTCTTCTATTTCTTCCACCATTCTATATGCAATGGATATTCTAACAGCTCTAAACTGTGTGCATGCAAGAATGTGTACTATGTGAACATGAATATGTGCAGAAATGAGTGCACATATGCACACTTGTAGAGCACAAAGGTCAATGTCAGGTGCCTTCTGCAATTGCTCCACACCTTATAGTTTTAGTACATGCCCACTCACTGAACCTGGAGTTCTGAACTTGTCTAGACTGGCTGGTCAGGAAGTCCTAGAGTCCCCCTGTCTGCACCTTGCATTACTAGGGTTACGGCACGTCCCTCCAAGGCCAACATTTTATGTGAGTGTTTTGGGGGTCTAAACAAGGTGCGTATGCTTGTACAGCAAGCACGTTACCAACTGAGCATCTCCTTAGCCTTCAAAGTTCTTGTTTGCCCCCCTGCATAAGATATTGAAATAGATACGCCCAAAGTTAATATTTTAGGCCACAAATTAGTAACATGGATGTTTTTAGAAATAAAATGTGTCCTAAGCATTCATTTTCTTATACCTCAAATCATGACCTATCGAAAAGTGTGTGAAAAATATGAAGAGATGGTTCAACTGTCCAGAACATTTCTCCTTGTGAAGACCCTAGTCTTCAATTTCAAGAAACTGTGAAGTAATGACTGTCTGTAACTCCAATTATAGAGGATCTGACACCCTCTTCTGGCCTCTTCAGGCACTCCAACCATGTCGTATGGACATAAATACCAGAAAAACACCCACAACACATTATATATATATATACACACACACACACACACACACACACACACACATCCCTAAATCTTAAAATAATTGTGTATTTGGTACCAAATTTGTGTTCTACATGCAAGTTTTTAGAAAATTAAAACATATTTAGGAGGTTAAAAAATAATTTTAGTTTTTCTACACAGTTTTCTAACAGATTAATTTCTATGCCTATAAGATACTTTGTATACAAGTGTTTAGACAATTTTATACTAAACCAGAGTTAAGCCCAATTTGAAAAAACAATTTTTTGAGACAGGATCTCACTATGTAGTTCTGGCTGACATGGAGCTCACTATGTAGACCAGACTGGCTTCAAACTCACAGACATTTTTCTGCCTCTGCTTCCCAGGTCCTAAGATTATGGACATGACCCACTATCCCAAACTTGTTTAAAAAAAATTAAATATGTTGTAAAGCATTTAGTGATCTACTAACTGATCTTATTGATTTTGATTGTTGAAAAAATATTTTAGGGCTGGAGAGATGACTCAGAGGTTAGGAGCACATCTGCTGGCTGTTCTTCCAGAGGTCCTGAGTTCAATTCCCAGCAACCACATGATGGTTTATAACCATCTATAATGAGATCTGGTGCCCTCTTCTGGCTGGCACACAGGCATACATGCAGGCAGAACATGGTATGCATAATAAATAAATCTTAAAAAAAGAGAGAGAGGTTGGCTTATTTAAAAAATATATTTTAGCAAAGTCGTTGCTTATTTGTAAAAATATATTGTCCACATAACTCTTTTGCACTGTTTATTCTACACAGCAAAGATCTTTTCACTTTGGCTCTGCTGCCATAGATTGCAAATGCTACTCACTCTAAGATATGCAGCATGACCTCTTCCGACTCTTTCTTTACTGCTTTAAAGCCATAGTAGTAACTTCTCTTTCTTGGATCCTGTCTTTAGTCAATTTAAAGTTGGATTCACAGCTACTGTTCTCAGCTAGAAAAAAGGGTTAAATTATAACCTAGATGGTAATTCCAACTGAATTGCTAATTCTGGTTCATATGCCGCAAATATCCAAGTGAGCACATGACATTGTAGAAATGGTAGAAAATAATCATGTGAACTGACTCAGCCCATTCAAGCTAAGTAGGAGATATATGTTTATGTTTTCTGATGTTCTGGTACCTCCATTTATGGGGCTCCATCCTCATTATGTAATCTAATTATGTCACAAAGACTCCATCTCCAATTATTATAGTCTATTATACTCAGCCTTCACGATGAAAACTTCGGAATATAGAGCGCACAAATTAGTCTATAGCATAATAAGCTGAACTAGTGTGGTTCATTAATTTGTTCTACAAGCATATGTTCTGGTGTAAAATTGTCCATGTCTAAAGTTGTTTTAATGATATGGAATAATATGGCTTCACTGGTTTACTTAATTAAAGAGTATTACTTCCTAATTCCAGTCATCCATAAAAATATTTTATCTGTTTTAATTATTGAAAACTAAGAAAGATTGAATTCCTACTTCCATAACTGTACTAAAATAATCTGAAGTGGTGTGTACACCAAATTGTTTACAACTTAAAACCTCATGCATGGTTTGCAACCTTATCAAGGTTCGGTTCCTTCTAAATCACATTCATCTCTCTTGGAGGGGAATTCTCCTTCCACAGTAAGCTGTGGGGGTGAACTAAGCTGCAGCCTGGGTAATAGCTACTATGCTGTGCATAGAATATTCCATTTGGAACAGTAAACTTTGCCACATCACCAATAAACTTCCCTGAGGGGTAAAGTCTTGAAGAATCTCACTTTTCATTTCCTATCAATGGGTTTGTCTCTTCCTTATACATAACCATGTGTTAATACATAATTCCATCATTAGGAGCTCTTGGTATTGTCTCTTAGAAATGGTCATAAAATGTATTGTTATCATTTTCAAATGTGTTAATTATAATCTGTTATTTTTTTATATCAGGGCAAATCAACTCCATTTTTTCTTAGTACAAGATAACTATACTACAACGAGTTCACCAAAGAGAACATGAACATAGACTTTTTTTTCCTGTCAATGAGACATTTTGCCCTAGTGGTGCTGCCTTGTAGGCCCCCAGTGTATGAGGAGGCTCTTGGCCCTCACATGACTGCTGAACTGGGGCAGGGGACTGTTATGTCGGGACATTCTTCTTCAGAGGAGTGGGTTGGAAGGGATAGGGAGGTAGAGCGTGGGAGGGCGGGACTGGGAGGGGTGGAAAGAAGATACTGTGATTGATATGTAACCTGAAGTAATAAATAAATGTTTAAAAAAGAAATGGTCATAAAATATATTGTAATCATTTTCAAATGTGTTAATTATAAACTATGTAATTTTTTATATCAGGGCAAATCAACTCCATTTTTCTTAAATTTTAGTACAAAAGCTGATCTCTTAGGTCTAGCCCTTTGATTTGTTTACGTCCTCATTTCTCTTAAAGTAAAAGTTTCATATATTCAAAGGAGCCAACGTCATTCAGGCCCCACCTAACTCCAAAATCAATGTTTTGAGAAATGACCAAAAAGTCAAAAAAACTATTTTATATGGAGAGAAAGTCTGAAGAGCCATTTTTGTTTGTTTGTCTTGCAATTTCACATGATGTGCTTTTTAAAGTATATAAGATACAAAATAAGATAAAATGTGTGGTGGATAAAAAATGAATAATAAAACATTGAAATTGGCAAGTAGTAACAAAAAGCCACTGGAAATTTCATGAAGAATCCATTGCTTGGGGGGCATGATTTAAAAATTGATGGTGGTTTTCCACTTTGTTTAAGAGATATGTTTTGGTTACTTTATTTAAAACTACTAAAAGATTTTTAGATGGTAAGATACAACAAATGAACCGTTTTTTATAGATTACATTACAGTAGAACATGTAAATTTTCTATCATGTGGTACATGGTTCAAACCACTTGCTGCTCATCTTGAAATAATTTACAAACTAGTGTGTGGGATTTTTTCATTTCTTTTTGGTTAGGAGAAAAATGACAAAGACATTTTTCCACAGGTAGGCAATCTCCACTCTCTTCCTATTCCTTATTTCTGATTCCTCAGTCTCAATCGTAGCCCTATAACAGACCACTTCTAGGGAACTATCCTCCCTCTTACTCAGCTCCCTGGGGACTGTACCAAACCTCCTTGCTGACTCAGTTTTCCTCTGTCCTGTGGACCCTTTCAACCCCCTCCTTCTAATGCATTCCTGTTCCTTTGTGTCAGATCCCAATATACAAAAACACATTCTATCTTGAACACCCAGTGGCCATACATGGCAGGGATGAAGAACCACTCCTTTCCAAGCAACCCACCACCACAACACAGGCCTAAGATTGAGAGAATACAACAGAAACCAAGGAACAGAAATTGTGTTCAACAGAGACAAGACAAATATAAACACCTAAAATCACATAATCCAAAATACCAATGCCTAGACACCTACACAAAAGTGCAATCATTAAGAA
Source organism: Lophiomys imhausi (assembly GCA_907164525.1). NCBI lineage: Eukaryota > Metazoa > Chordata > Mammalia > Rodentia > Muridae > Lophiomys > Lophiomys imhausi. Next base: position 2,598,102 of record CAJQZJ010034368.1, read on the forward strand.
ACAAGACAATATGTTTCCACACCAGAACCCAGAAACCCTACTACAGTGAGCTCTGATAGATGCAATACAGCTGAAGTACAAAACAAGGGCTTTAAAATAACTTGTGTTGGATAGTTTTATGCTAATTTGACACAAGCAAAAGTCATCTCACAGGAGAGAACCTTTATTTTTATAAATGTCTCCATAAAATCCAAGCTTATAAGACATTTTCTTAATTAGCAATTGTTAGGAGTGGACCATGCCCTTTTCAGGTGGTGCCATCCCTTGGAGGCTTATAGAGACTGAAGCACCCACCAAATAGCATATATAGACTGGACCTAGGCCTCCTACACATATATAACTGATAGGCAGCTTAGTCTTCATGCAGATCCCTTAGTAAGTGGAGTGGGTGCTGTCTCTGACATGGACTCTCTTGCCTGTTTATGGATCACTTTACCCTAGCTAGGCTGCCTTTTCTGACCTCAGTGGAAGAGGATGCTCTTAGTCTGATACAACTTGATGAGCCAAGGTAGTTGATATTAGGGGGTGCTCCCCTCATCTAGGGAGAGGAAGAAGAGAAGAGGATAGGAGGGTGGGACTGGATGGGGAGGAGGGATGTGGCTGCAATCGGGATGTAACTTGAATAAAAAGTAAATTAATAAACAGAGAAAGAAAGAGAGGGAGAAAGAAAGAAAGAAAGGAAGAAAGGAAGGAAGGAAGGAAGGAGGGAAGGAAGAAAGAAAGAAAGAAAGAAAGGAAGGAAGGAAGGAAGGAAGAAAGAAAGCTGAGAAAGCATGGGAGCAAGCAAGTAAGGAGGTTACTCCATGGCCTCTGCATCACCTCCTGCTTCAAGATTCCTCTCCTGCTTGAGTTACTATCTTGGCTACTTTTAATGATGAACTACAGTATGGAAGTGTAAGCCCAATAAACCCTTTCCTCCCCAAGTTGCTATGATCATGGTGTTTCATAACAGCAATAGTAACCCTAGCTATGACAATGTTCAAGGACCTTAAAGAAGATATCAATAAATCCATTCATGAAGTCTGTGAAAACATGAACCCAGTGGAATAAAATAATGAAAACAGTTCAAGACATGAAAGTAGAAACAGAAACACTAGAAAAAAAACCAAACCAAAGGAAAACTGGAAATGAAAGTCAATCAAAACCTCAGAGGTAAGCCTCACCAATAAAGTAAAAAGATGAGGGTGGTGGTTTGAATGAAAATAGCCTGCTATAATAGTTCATCTTCAAGACCCAGCTATACCACTCCTGGGCATATACCCTAAAGATGCCCCACCATATCACAAGGACATTTACACTTTATTCAAAATAGCCAGAAACTGGAAACAGCCTAGATTTCCTTCAACTGATGAATGGATAAAGAACATGTGGTACATTTACACAATGGAATACTACTCAGTCATTAGAAACAAGAAAACCATGAGTTTCACAAACAAATGGGTAGAACTAGAAAAGATCATCCTGAGTGAGGTAGCCCAGACCCAGAAAGAGACACATGGTATATACTCACTCAAGCATATACTAGCCATTTAGTACTGAATAACCATGCTACAATCCACAGACCCAAAGAAGCGAAGTAACAAAGACGGCCCAAGACAGGATGCTTGAAACTCACTCAAAGGAGAAAGAGAAAAGACAGTGGAAGTAGATGAAAAGAGAGAACTAGGTAGGAGAGGGAAAGAAGAGGGAAAGGAGTGGGTATCAGCTTTGGGGAGAGAGGGCGTAGGTGGTGAATGGGCTGGATGGAAGATGGGAAACCAAAGGGAGTCACCTCTGAGACAAGCTGGAGACAGACAATAAGGTAGACTCCTGGGAGGGGATGGGGATAACTCTAGCTGAGACTCCTACCACCGGGAAATATGGAGACTGAAGTGGCCTCCCACTAGCTAAGTAAGACTTCTCAGGGATGTAGGGGATAACTAACCCCCCACAAATTCTTCAACCCAAAATCTACCCTGTATACAATATGTGCAGGGATAAAGATATAATAGTCATTGAGGGAATTACTAACCAATGATGGGCCTGATCTTAGACCTATCCCAAGGGAGAGAGCCAACCCCAATTACTACTAATCATATTCTGCCAAGATTACAGACAGGAGTATAGCATAAGTGTTCTCTAGGAAACTCCATGCAGCAGAGGATCCAAACAGAAGCTGAGACTCACCATCAAACATTAGGAGGAATATGGAGGAATAACAAGGAGGAATGGGGGAAGGAATAGAACAACCCAGAGGAGAGAAGAACACCACAAGAAGATCAATAGAGATAACTAACCTAGGCCCATGGGGACTCACAGAGTCTGAACCACCATTCAAAGGGCATGCATGAACTGAACCTAGGCCCCCTATACATTTGTAACTGATGGGCAGATAGGTCACCATGTGGGTTCCTAGAAAGTGGTTCAGGGGCTGTCTCTGGCAAGGACTATGAGGCCTGCTTTTTGATCTCTTCCCCTCAACAGGGCCATGGTGCCTGGCTTCAATGGAAGAGGATGTGACTCCATATGCTGGGGTGGGATGGTATGGGGGATACAATGGGACTCCCTCTTTCATGGAGATGGGAGGGGAAATGGGAGAAGGGCTTAGAGGGTGGGACCCAGATAAGGGTAAGGAGGAGGGCTAGGGTTGGGAGGTAAATGAAAAATAAAATAAAAAGAAGGAAAGAAAATAGCCCACCATAGGCTTGAAGTAGGGGTGGCCTTGTTGGAGGAAGTATGTCACTGGGGATGGTGGGCTTTGAGGCTTCAAAAGCTCCTCAAACCCAGTGTCTCTCTCTCTCTTCCTACTGACTATGGATCCAGATGTAGAACTCTCAACTACCTCTCCAGCATCATTTCTGCCTGCACACCACCATGCTTCTTGCCATGAAGACAATGGACTAAACCTCGGAACTCATTAAGCAAGCCCCAATTAAATAAATGCCTTCCCTTATAAGAGTTGCCTTGGTCAAGGAGTCTCTTCACAGCAATAAAACCCTAAGACAATGAGAGAGAATCTTTAGCATTGACGATAAGATAGAATAAATGGATACCAAGAATGTTAAATATAAGAGGAAACCCAGACCAAAGGAACAGAAAATATTTTTAATGAAATCGTAGAAGAAAAATTTTCTACCTACAAAAGGAGGTTCCTATCAAGGTACAAGAAGCACACAGATCACTAAATAGACTTGACCAGAAAAAAAAGTTTTCTTCATGGCACACAAAAATCAAAACACTAAATATATAGAACAAAAAAAAAGAATATTATAAGCTGCAAGGGGAAAAGAAAAAAAGTAACATATAAAGACAGGTGCATTAGAATAATACTGACCTTCTCAATAGAGACTTTAAAACCAAGAAAGGCCTGGACAGATATTATACAAACTCATAGATGCCAGCTCAGACTACTGAGTATGCCCAGCAAAGCTTTTTTAGTTTGGTTTGGTTTGATTTGGTTTGGTTTGGTTTGGTTTGGTTTGGTTTGGTTTGGTTTGGTTTGGTTTGGTTTGGTTTGGTTTTTCCAGACAAGTTTCTCTGTGTAGCTCTGTATAGGTTTTCACATGTAAACCAGACTGGCTTTGAACTCATTGACCTGTCTGTCTCTGCATCTGAGTGCTGGGATTAAAGGCATGGACCACCTCCACCTAGCTGCAGCAAACTTTCAATCATAATAGATGGGAAAGGAAAACACTCCATGATAAAACTAAATTTAAGTGGGGTCTATCTACAAATCCAGCTCTGTAGAGGGCATTAGAAGGAAAACTTAAATCCGAAGAAGTTAATAGCACTCAAGAAAACACAAAGAATAAAAATCTCAGATCAGCAAATCTGAAGAGGGGTGGAAAGCCCACACCATAACAATAAAATAATAGAAATCAAGAAATGCTGCTCATGGATAACTCTCAACTTCTATGGTCTCAATTCTCCAATTAAAGGAACAGACTAACAGACTGGATTTGACAAGAAGATCCTACATAACTCATTGAACATAGAAAAGTTGAATAGGTACCTACCTATTATCTTTACCCCTACTGACTAGTGTTCGTGGTACTGAAAAATATTCTGCTCACTACCAGAGGAGAAATATAAATACTAACTCATCTAGAAGCACTTTAATTTGCAAAGGTGGCCTGCTTGCATGATAAATACACTGCTGCAATAGTGGCAAAAAAAAAAGTTGTGGGAATAACCAACCACTATCTTATTAAATTTAAGGCCTAATCCATGATAGGAACCTATGCCTGACTCTGCTCCAGTGTTCAAGAGTCTGAGTTCGGTATGATATGGTCCTAGGTGAAAACCAAATACTACTGTTCTGCTAAAGGAATGCAGCAGTAAAATGACTTCTGACAACATCAGTTCCTTGCTGAGACATCATTAGAGGAGCTTCCTCCTGCAGTATATAGAAACAAAAACAAAAACCCACAACTGGGAAATGTGCACAGAGCATGAGACCTTGAAACACGCAGTGCTAGATGCGATGTCTCCATCAAATCCCTCCTTTTGGGGCTCAGGGTACTTTGCAGAAAAGGAGGCAGATATATAAAAGCCATGTGGATAGAAGATACCAAGGAAACAAGGCCTTCTAGATGCAAAGGATTGCTCCACGTATGTGATCTCACAGAAACTGTGGCAGCATGCAAAGGGCCTGCATAGGTCTAACCAAAATGGACTCCCAGCACTGAGAGGAGAATTATACACAAGGTCCTATCCCTAACCCAGAAGTGATCTCCAACTGATAATTACTCACAGACAAAAAGTAAGTTTTCTTCAACAGATTCTTACTGGGTATACAAACCACACCTAAGGGCTGTCCCATGTTCAGCAGTGGATGGCCAACACAAAATGAACTCAAACATAATTTTAGAGGGGTTTTTGTTTTGTTTTGTTTTTGTCTCACGGTGCTTTTTTTCTTCTGGGATTTCATTTTATTTTTTATTTTTCTACTTTACAGGTGTTTTGTTTATATACTATGATTTCTAATTTTGTGTTTTTATGTAATTTGTATGTGAATGTGTGTTATGTTTTTTCTGTGACTTTTTTTTCTGTTTGTTAGTTTTATCCTATCCTGGTTTATTTGTTTTTATTTTATCTTATTTGATTTTATTTCTTTATTATTGTTTATTATTATTATTATTTTAGATGTCTTGTTTTCTAATGGCACAGAAAGAATGGGTGTGGATTTGAGTGAGTGGTATAGTAGGGAAAATCTGAGAAGACTTGGGGGAGGAGAATGTACATTCAATTAAAAATTGAGTAGAGTTGTATTTGAAAACAGTCACAACTCTTTGCCTAATCTTTTGTCTGCTTTTGTTATCCATTACTACAATAATGAGTAGTTTTCAGCCAAAATAGTGTGGCCATAAAACCTGGAAATTTTTCTATCTAGATCACAATTTAAAAACAAAAATGCAGATCTCCAAATCAAACAATTTTACACTTGCAAATATATTTACTCCTAAATTTAGACCACTTGGAAATCAATCTCGTGATATCTTAGAAAATTGGAAAAGTTCTACTTCAAGATGCAGTCATACCGCTCCTGGGCATATAGCCAAAACATTCTCCACCAAACGACAAGACATAGTCTCAACTATGTTCATAGCAGCTTTATTCATAGTAACCAGAAACTGGAAACAACCAACATGTTCTTCATCTGAAGATTGGATAAAAATAAAAATAAATAAATAAAAATATAAAAAAACTGTGGTACATTTACACAATGGAATACTACTCAGCTATTAGAAACAAAGAAATCATGCAATTTACAACCAAATGTATAGTACTTGAAAAGCTCATCCTGAGTGAGCTAACTCAGACTCAGAAAGATGCACATGACATGTACTCTCTTAAAAGTGGATATTAAACATATAGCACATGAATATCCTACAACCCACAGACCCAAATAGACAGAAACCTAGCATAACTATACTACAAAAAAACTCAACCCAGCAGTGGGTCGTTGACCCTGTTGCCTGTAAATGGAACACCTCACCCTAGCTGGGCTGCCATATCAGGCCCCTAGTACAAGAGGAGGCTCTCAGAGCTCATGTGACTGATGAACTGAGGTGGGGTAGATATGTGGTGGTGCCCCTCATCTGAGGAGAAGGGGAGGATGGAGATAGAGAAGAAGGAAGGAGGCAGGGTGGAACCCAGAGGGGAGGAGGAAGGAGAGTTTGATCAAGATGTAACTTGAAAAAATAAATTAATTTTAAAAATGAAAGAAATATACATTGGTTTTTATGTGAAAATCAAAACTTTGTTTTACTGTAGTTCATGTCCATTGCTTTGCTTACTCCGGCTAACCATGATTGCTTACCTGGATACCTGCCAATTTTTCAATTAACTTTATTGTCAGTGGCCCAACAAATTTATTTAGAACCTTGTGTTGCAGATGATGTCACAACATATCAAACAAACTATTAAATCACTCAAATTGACCATTTAAATAACTAGCAATCAACCATAACAAACTCAGTGTTTCTTTAAAGATATTTGTATAAAGATTTATCTGATAGGAAATATAAAACAAAGGTAGTCCCAATTATGAATAGGCAATATTTTTCTTATTTTTTCAAAGTATAATCATTCTTTTTTTCATCTTTCTCTAGATCTAACCTGCAGAATTAATGGTAAATTACATTTCATAGCAGTCTAATCTGTATTTTTTATTATCATATTTATTATTTATTGCATCAAGTTACATCTCCATCATTGTGCCCTCTTTCCACCCTTCCGGGTTCTACCCTCCCACCCTCTCTTCCCTCTCCCACCCATCCCACTTCTCCGATGTGGAGTGTCACTACAAATCATCCCCTTTCAGTTCTACAGTCACATGAGGGCTAAGAGCTTCCTCTTGCACTGGGGGCCTACATGGTACTACTCCTAGGTCAAATTGTCCCATTGATAGGTAACAAAGTCTATGTTCCTTATCTTTTTGGTGTATTGGTTATAGGATAGTTATCCTGTACTATATGGCTAAAATCCAATTATAAATGAGTAGATGCCATGTGCATCTTTCTGAGTCTGGGTTAACTCACTCAGGATGAGCTTTTCTAGTTCCATCCATTTGACTGCGAATTGCATGAATCCCGTGTTTCTGATGGCTGAGTAGTATTCCATTGTGTAAATGTACCACAATTTTTTTATCCATTTGTAGATTGAGACACATCTGGGTTGTTTCCAGTTTCTAGCTATTACAAATAAGGCTGCTATGAACATAGATGAGGAAAAGTCCTTGTGGTTTGGTGAGGAATCATTTGGATATATACCCAGAAGTGGTATGGCTGGGTCTTGATGTAGAGCTATTCCACATTTTCTGAGATATCACCAGACTGATTTCCACAGTGGTTGTACAAGCTTGCACTCCCACCAGCAATGGAAGAATGTTCTCCTTTCTCCACAACCTCGCCAGCATGTGATGTCATTTGAGTTTTTGATCTTAGCCATTCTGACAGGTGTGACATGGAATCTCAGAGTTGTCTTGAGTTGCGTTTCTCTGATGATTAAGGAGGCCGAGAATTTCTTCAAGTATCTCACTTCCATTAGAGATTTCTCCTTTGTGAATTCTCAGGTTAGCTCTGTTTCCCATTTTTTCTTTTTTGTTTTGTTTTTGTTTTTTTTTTTTGTTTTTGTTTTGTTTTGTTTTGTTTTGCTCAGTGTGGTGCTTTATTGGAAACTGGATAAATACATCAATGAAGGAAGATCAAATTGAGCATCATTTGACACAATACTATCCTTTTTTATCATTTTTTTATTTATTTATTGTTTCAGGTTATATCTCCATCATAGTGTCCTCTTTCCACCCTTCCCAGTCCCACCCTCCCACCCTCTACCCCCTAACCCTTCCATCTCACTCCTCTGGAGTGGAGTGTCCCTACATAACATTCCCCCCACCCCAGTTCAGCAGCAGTCATATGAGGGCCAAGAGCCTCCTCATACACTGGAGGCCTATAAGGCGGTACCACCAGGGAATTTTGGAGTATTTGGTTTCTTGGTGTTTAATTTCTTGAGTTCTTAAATGAAAGGACTCTATATTTTTGAAAACTATCATTGACTATCAAAAGTAGCTGCTTAATTTCTTCCTAGGATTTATAACCATTTCAGTTGTATATTTTGAAAGTAAACGGTAGGTGTGAAAGCTGAAGCCACATGAACCAAGATTCAGTCTGAGTGACAACACCACAAATAACCAAAAGATATCACATGATGCGGATCATCTAAAATACTTCCTGTTTTTATTTTTCCCCAAATTCACTGTTTCTAACAAGAAACGCAATCTAGAGTATTTTTGAAATTTTTAAATATTGAGGCTAGCGGGACATTCATGTCTCAGTATCTCTCCACCCCTTGAGCAAGATGCCAAAACTAACAGTGTATTCATTTTTCTCCTAAGCAGATAAACACCTTTCCAAGATTTCATATATCATCTTCTGAAGTCAGGAGAGAGAAAATGTTACTTCTCCAGGCAACATTTAGTATGAAGGGTGTGTGTGTGTGTGTGTGTGTGTGTGTGTATGTGTGTGTGTGTATGTGTGTGTGTGTGTGTGTTGTGTCTGTGTGTATGTAATGTATATGTGTGTGTCATGTGTATGTGTTTGTATATGTATGTGTATACATGTGTGTGTGTGTGCCTGTATATTTGGGATATTTGGGAGGGGAAATCTGACACTTGAGCACTTATTTTCTAATTAGAGACTTCTTATGTAAATCATAGTTAACCTCTCTAAGGTCCCTTCTCCCTCAATTAAGGTTTCTTAAGCAAAAAGTTTATCTTTGCATTCTTTATAACCTCCTATAAGGAAGAGGAGGTGACAAAAACATCATGGGATCCACATGAAGACTGAGTATATGAGAAGGGAAATGTCTAGTCATTTTTGTTCGACTCTTACTTAACAAAGAAAAAAATAATGAAATGAGTCTGCCATGTCGATAGCTGTGTAGCATGTTCCACTTTAAAAGTATAAATAGACTAAGAATCTGGACTCAGTTTGTTCTCAAGATCAGAAAAACATTCAAAGGTTGAATTACTTCTTTCTATTTTTTCTTACATTTTTTAAACAAAATATGATACTCACCAATCACAAAATAACTAAACATATCTTCTATTGTGCCAAAACGTATACTTTTCTACTTATTTTTCACTTTTTTAATTTTTATAACAATAAATACAATACAAAACAGAAATAATTAGGCCACAATTATGAGAATTATAAATCTTAGCATACATTTCCAATGTCCAGTCCATATGTATTTGGCACCTAACTTTAACATTCTACTATATGCATCCATCTCCATGAATTTAAAGTTCTATATCCAACTAAGCTTCCTTCCTAAATTGTACCATCAACTTAAAAACATTTTTTTTTAGATCCAGAACACTCTCTTAATTCCTAAACAACTCAAAATTTAACTATGAGACTCTAGCTATCTAGTCTTCAACTACATCTGAGACTCGAGAAGAATAAATATATACAGGAAGTGCAGGCCCAGCAGCTTCCAAAACTAAGAAATGACAGACAACTGACTGCCTGGACAGTTCCCAATTTCTCTCCCTACATTGGAGGATCTATTGTCCACCTTTTGGCCCCATTTCTTCTACAGACTTTAATTGTAAAGCAGGAATTATGAAAGACTTGCCTGTCCTGTCTTGACAAAGCTAGGCTGTGGACTTACCTGCTTCCACGTTTTGCCTTTTTCAGACTGCAGTCTGTCTACAGTTGAAGCAATGGATTTTTCTTGCCCAGTGACAAGCTTGCCACTACTTCAACCATCTCCAATTGGAGATTCTTGTATGCTCATCATCTACTTGGACTGGAATAGGGGTGCTGCCAGGAGGTGACATTTCTCAATATCAAAAAAACTCTTAAGAAAACTATTATGAAAATGTATGTTCCTGTGTAATCAAATAGACAAATATATGAGAAAAAAACAAATTCCAACATATATAAAGACTTCATGAAGCACATATTATAAAATGGTAAATGACTTTATCTATGATTAGGAGACACCAGATGTTCCCTTCCTTGCTCTATTTACATTAATTGAAGGGTTATTTTTACATGTAAGAATATCAAAGTAAAATATTGGAATCTATATACTTCTTCAGCTCCTTTGTATTTAAGCAAAACACAATATTTGCTAAATTGAGTAAGCAAAGTCAAAAGACAGTCAAGCATCTCTTAATGTGGTTAATATGAGCATGAAAACTGATTATAGAGAGGTACATAACAAAAAGATTGGATAGATTTATATAGGAAAATTTGCCTTTAATTGGTTCCTACATTGTTCCTAATGTTTTTGAATGCTCGAGTTGTGGCTTCTTATACTAGTGGTATGTTTATTTGTTTTGTTGTTTGTTTTTGTTTGGTTGATTTTGTTTGTTTGACCATTTAGTTTAGTTTGAACAAATTGAATTTGATTCAGAAAAACTTGATTTCTTATTATACATGCTCATGTGTCTAGTATTGATTGATACTTGTAAACTTCGAAAGCATGATTTAGAACACAATTAACTTAGCATGAAAATATTTGACTGTATTTTCCAAATTATAAACAATTATTGACTTGGACCTTCAAAGAACTTTAAAGTTTCCTGTGTAAATTATTCAGAAAACGTGAATACAAGTCCATTTGTTGAGAAACGTGCCAATTCTGCCCTACACTACAAAATCCATGACACAGAAGCTTTAGAAAACATAAAATCCTTCCTAGGATCCTTGTCGACCTCTAACTTTCCTCCTCTAAGCATGCTCCAACTTTTATGTAAAATGAAATGTGGTCATTTCTGACTGGTTCATTTAGCTAACTTAACAATTGTGAAGAATCGTAGCAAGGTTATTTGATGCCTATATTAACCCACCTCCTAAAACTTGAGTCTGCTCCCAAAGCAACACAGGCAGTGGAGTGTGCATGTTTCAATAGTGTGTCTCGTTGCGGATTTTTTGATATGGCCCCAGTAGGCATTCTCTTGAGACACTATGTGACCTGATGTCCGCCACCCCTTACACACAGCTTTCCGGTGCTTGTAGCAGAGAGATAAGCAGAATACCAGTGTCATCAGTTTATCACAATGATCCACACAGTTGAAAATTGCTTTATGTAGAGGACTTTCATCAAATACTAACAATATGCTAATAATGTATACATTCTAAGAAATACTATTCAATTCCTAAAACATAACTGTTATATAATATTTGTACCCTGATTCCTTATCTGTCCTGTTATTTTTGGCTTGTTTTGGAATATAGTGGCAATTTTAAAATCATAAAGTGTGTTCATACATATCTCCAGTTTTAGCTGAAAGATATTTTGAAAAATGTGTAAGCTACCTTTGTCCCTTTTTACTGGTTTTAGATATTCTTCTAATTTTTCAGGCTACCCGAAGGATTGTGAAATCAGAGGACAGAACACACAAAGCTTCCTCAAAATCTGCAAAATACAGACAGGGCAAATGTTCCTTATGTCAAGGAGGAAGCCCCTGGGAAGACTTTCTAGGGAAATGAAAGACAGCTCATGGTTTTATTTGCCCCTCTTATGCTGTTACCACAGAACATCACAGACTGGGAGATTCATGTGCAACTGAAGGTGACTTGGCTCATGGTTCTAGAGGCTGAGAAGTTCATGACTGAGGGATACATCGGGCAAGGGCCTTAATATTGCATTTAAATATGATGGAAGGGAAAGTGAGTGCACAAAAGACAGAGAGTCCTGAGCAACAAAACATTTGCAAGAGAGATTGCCTTTAAAGTTGAACTACAGCATACAATGAGCCTATTCCACTTGTGAGGCAGAGTTCTCACAATTTAACTTCCTCAAGAAGATCTCACCTAGCCAGGCATGGTGGCACATGCTTTCCTCTCCTCCCTTCTTTTTTCCCCCCAATATAATATTTTTATTGATTATTTGGAAATTTCACATAATGTACCCTGATCACACTTCTCAGTCCTCCCAGGTCTAAATACCCACCCTTGTGACCTTCCCACAAATAAAGAAGAAAAAAATTAGCAAGTCCAATTAGTGTTCTCTATCTACTCACTGGAGCATGGTTAAAATCCCAGTGGGGCCAACCCCTTAAAGAAAATTGAATCCTTCCCCACCTCCACTCCTCCAGAAGCCATCAACTGTGAAGAGCTACACTTTAGAATCTGTTTAACAATTTTTAAGAGTTCTTTTCAATGGCTTCCTGCATAGTCTGTTTCCTTTGGTGCAGTAGGGTTGTTACAGAAACTTCTATGTCTCTAATTCTCAACTCTTAGTCTGCAGTCATTGGTGCCACTGAATAAGGAGACTCCTTGCCCTTTAGAGTCTTCAGAAGCCAGATCATGGATTCCACATGGTTTCTGGTGGCATCATGGACCACAGATATCAAGGTGGCCTCCTGTGAGCTTTAATCCCAGCATTTAGGAGCCAAGGCAGGCAAATCTCTGTGAATTCAAGGCCAGCGTGGTCCACAAAGCAAATTCTAGGACAGCCACGGCTACACAGAAAAACCTGGACTTGAAATAAAAATGTCTCACTTCCCCATATCAACATGGAATCTGTTACACTGCAATATGAATTTTGCAGAAGACATTCAAGTCATATTCAAGTCATTGAAATATACCAGAAAAATCACCATTGAAGTTCTTCTAAAACAAAACAAATGGATGTACATTCCGATATTTGCCTTTAAACTCTGACTATAGAAAGAGAATCTTTGAGGAATAAAAAAAAAACAAAAGAAGCAGACAAAAGTGGTGGAGCAAAGGCAAATATCCAACTGAGATAATGACTTATTTCTTACAGTACGATGAGACACCCTTGACCTTATCTTTTTGTTTTTTATAAATACTTTATGTTTTTTCTTCAAGTTACATCTCATTCAAAAACCCCTCCCTATTCCCCCTTCCTATCCCGCCCTTCCACCCTCTTCCCCCCAGAAGTTTCCCCTTTCAGTCCAACAGATGGTTCCTTCTCTTATAACAGTAAGTATTATACAAAACAACAGATATAAATATGCCACATTTATGAGAGTTAAATGGCCCAGTATACCTTCCCAATGTCCAGTTTATACATATTTGGCCCCTGACTTTAACTTTCTACTATCTAACCATCTCCATGAGTTTAAAGGTCTATATCTGACTCAACATTAATATTAACTTACAACACACTTTTAAGAGTATCTTCTTAGATCTATAACACCCTCTTGATTCCTAAACAACTCAAAATTTAACTATGAGACTCTAGCTGTCTATTCTTCAACCACCTCAGAGACCTGAGAGGGATAAATATATCTGCTTATATAGGAAGTGCAGGGCCTGCAGCTTCCAAAACTAAGAAAGGACATACCAATGACTGCCTGGACAGTTCCCATTTTCTCTCCATACATTCCTGCATCAGTCTTCAGCCTTTGGGTCCTGTTTCTCTGACAGACATTTGTTGTAGAGCAGGGATTATGAAGGACTTACCTACCCTGTCTTGGCAGAGTTAGGCTGTCGACTTCCCTGCTACCAAGTTTTGTCCTTTTTGGACAGCAGTCTGTCTGCCGTTGGTGCAAGGGGTTTTTTCATGCCAAGAGATAGGCTTGCCACTAATTCAACCATCTTACAGTGGAGGTTCTTCGATGCTTATCTTCTACTTGGAGTAGAATAGGGGGTGCTGTCAGGCGCTGATATGTCTCAATATCAAACAAAAAAAAAGAAAAGAAAAGAAAATCTTAATTTAAGATAACATCTTTGAATGCCATATTCTGCAGATCTCTTGGGGTGTTTGAAGATGCCCTATCCATCTCTTGTATTTAGATAAGCAAATGTTGCTTGTCTCTTAGCAACTTGATTACTGGGTAGTTTAGAGAATATCTGTGATAGACTCTCATAGTAGCTAACAAAGTGACATGTTTGCATGACTAGGAGTTTGTTTTACTTAACTATCCTAGACCGTTTTAGACGGTTGGTATCAAGAGGCCAGAGCTTCACATTTTATTTTTAAGTATCTCTAGGTATGATACCATTAGGAAGCGTTACCTTTAATATTGTATCAATATACAAGATCTATTCAATTGTGGTTAAATATACTCTTAATTATGTATCAATATACAAAGATCAATGCCTATGTAGCCCAATACAATTTTAATATTACATCCATATACAAGGGTCAACACCATTGTGGCCAACTGTAATCTTAATTTTGTATCAATATACAAAGATCAATACTGATGTAATCCAATACAATCTTATTTTTGCACAATAAACAATGGTCAATACCACTTTAGCCAAATAAACTACTAATTTTGTATCAATATACAAAGGTATAAGGGCATATTCAATAATCTGCCCCTTCTTCTTGGACCTTCCTGTGCTATGTCTATATCTCATTTTTCTCAAGCCTATGCACTCCTACATAGGAGAGGAAGAAGGATACAGAAAAGGAAAAGTAGGAAGTCCCTGGGGCTAACCTCCAAAACCCATTAAACAGGACCATTTATCAGCTTGTAGTCTCTTCCCTTAAATATCAGTGTTTTCAGTTATCCTTCAAATAACCAAAAGGAAGGGTGGAGAAACACCTTCCCCACCCTCTGGGCATGGGACGTTGCTCTCTTAAAATGACTTCCTGCTGATTTGGGTCGTAGTAGACCTGTTTGGGGCCCGAACCCAAATGGAAAAAATGGTTAAAAATGTTAGTACAATCCTTTTATGTTCAGTCCTTCTGTTCTCAGTTGTTTAGATGACCTAAGGGGTTTGTAGGCAGAAGCTGATCTTGCAGGCTTCACTGAGGTTCCAGCCGGGGCATTGTGTAGAGCTCAATGGTCCCAGCGACATTGGATTGCCGTGGTGGTTGCAGGCCCCCGATGGAGACTGCTATTGAGGAAGTCTGCCAGGCAGAATCAACTGAGTCACTCGTCCTCCTTGGTGCCTGATTCTGCTCTCTGCTGAGCTTTCCGCTGTCCAGCCGTCCCCGGGCTCCCCTAATGTATGCTTCGGTTCTCCTGGAAAGATAAGAACAGAGCCCTGCCCCAATCCCAACCCTGGGACAATTGCCCTCTTTTTTTTTGGGGGGGGGGCGGGGCTAGGTAGTACTTCTCCTGAAGCAAATTTGGCCTTCCAACAACATACAAAGCGTTATCTTTCAATCCGGCTTAAAGAAGAAATCATTCTGTCACCTTGGAGCTAAACCAGCTCCAGTGTATATATTTTGAGATCCCAAAGGACAATCTGCCTGCATCAAGAAGGCCTTTTGTAAGTAGCCTCCAAACCTACGTCCCTCCAAATCCCATGTGTGTGTCTCTGAACTCTAATTATTGGGATCAGAGACCTGTGGTTCCTTCTGAAGGGATCAAAGATGTGTTCCACCACTCCTGGATCGAAGTCTTTCTCTATTTAGAGTTTGCCCTGCATCAGGCTGACCCTGAGCTCCGGGATCTGCCCGTTTCTGTCTCCAGTGTGCCGGGAGCTGGGACCAAGGGTGTACTCTTCTTGAATGGTGGGACAAAGAGTATGCACCCTCACCACCCCGCTACGTATGACTCCAGAATACATAAGACCACCAACTCTACACTGCTCCCCCGTCTCCGCTGAAGTCAAAGGCATGGGCCAACACCACAATTCTCTTGTATTTTACCTTAGCTCCACGTCTTCTCGACACCTGGAGGTCTGCAAAACCAGGCCGAACGGCTGTATCCTCTATTCCATTCACAGTGTTTCAGCCCTGCCACCTGCCCCTTTTTTTTTCTTTCTTTTTTTTTTTTTTTAGTTAATAAATTTATTTGTTTGTTGCTTCAGGTTACATCCTTATTATATTGTCCTCTTTTCCCGCTTCCCAGCTCCAACCTCCCATGCTCTACCCCCTGACCCTTCCGTCTTGTTCCTCTGGGGTGGAGTGTCCCTGCCTAACAGTCTCTCACCACAGATCAGGAGTCATATGAGGACCAAGAGCCTCTACATTCCCCAGGGGCCTATGATGCAGTACTGCCAGTGAAAGGTGTCTCCTTGCTACTGGGGAATACTAAAAAAAAAGGCCAAAAAACACACAAACCCACAAAAACAATGAATATCAACAAAAAAAAGAGAGGAAAAAGAGAAGAGAAAAGGAAAAAGAAAAAAAGAAAAAAAGAAGGAAAAAGAAAAAGATAAAAAAAAATTATGTCCATGTTCCTTTTGGTGTGTTGGTTGTAGTACAGATATCCTGTACGATATAGTTAAAATCCTACTATAAGTGAATAGATGCCACGTACATCCTTCTGAGACTGGGTTAGCTCACTCAGGATGATCTTCTCTAGATCCATCCATTTGGTTGCAAATTGCATGATTTCATTGTTTCTTATAGCTGAGTAATATTCCATTGTATAGATGTGCCACAATTTTTTAATCCATTCTTCAGTTGAGGGACATCTGGGTTGTTTCCAATTTCTAGCTATTACAAATAAGGCTGCTATGAACATAGATGAGGAGACTTCCCTACGTCTCCGTGAGGTGTCCTTTGGGTGTATACCCAGAAGTGGTATGGCTGGGTCCTGAGGCAAGGTTATTCCTAGATTTCTAACATATCGCCACATAGACCTCCATAGTGGTTGCACAAGCCTGCACTCCCACCAGCAATGGAGTAGGGTTCCCCTTTCTCCACACCCTCGCCAGCATGCGCTATCATTTGAGCTCTTTATCTTAGCCATTCTAACAGGTGTTAGGTGGAAACTCAGGGTCGTCATGAGTTGCATTTCTCTGATGATTAAGGATGTTGAACATTTCTTCAGGTGTCTCTCAGCCCTTAGGG
This sequence comes from Lophiomys imhausi, assembly GCA_907164525.1. Lineage (NCBI taxonomy): Eukaryota > Metazoa > Chordata > Mammalia > Rodentia > Muridae > Lophiomys > Lophiomys imhausi. The sequence goes on from CAJQZJ010034368.1 coordinate 2,614,830, forward strand.
ATTCCTCCTTTGTGAATTCTCTATTTAGCTCCATCTCCCATTTTTTGATTGGATTATTTGGTTTCTTGGCATTTAGTTTCTTGAGTTCTTTGTAGATTTTAGATAATAGCCCTCTATCAGATGTGGGGTTGGTGAAGATTTTCTCCCAGTCTGTTGGTTGCCGTTTTGTTCGAATGACAGTGTCCTTTGCCTTACAGAAGCTTTTCAGTTTCATCAGGTCCCATTTATTGATTGTTGATCTCAGGTCCTGAGCTGTTGGTGTTCTGTTCAGGACGTTGTCACCTGTGCCAATGAGTTTGAGGGTTTCTCCTATTTTTTCTACTAGTATATTTAGTGTGGCCGGCTTTATGTTAAGGTTTTTGATCCACTTGGATTTAAGTTTTGTACAAGGTGATAGGTATGGGTCTAATTTCATTCTTTTGCAAGTGGACATCCAGTTGGACCAGCATCATTTATTGAAGATGCTGTCCTTCTTCCATTGTGTCGTTTTGGCTTCTTTGTCAAAGATTAGTTGGCCATAGGTGTGTGGGTCCATGTTTGGGTCTTCAATTCGATTCCATTGATCCACTGGTCTGTTTCTATACCAGTACCATTCTGTTTTGATTACTGTTGCTCTGTAGTACAGCTTGAAATCTGGGATGGTGATACCTCCAGATGTTTTTTCATTGTACAGGATTGATTTAGCTACTCTGGGCTTTTTGTTGTTCCATATGAAGTTGAGACTAGCTTTTTCCAGGTCTATAAAGAATTGTGTTGGTATTTTGATAGGAATTGCATTAAATCTATATATTGCTTTTGGTAGGATAGCCATTTTTATTATGTTGATCTTACCTATCCATGAGCATGGGAGATCTTTCCATCTTCTAAATGCCTCTTCCATTTCTTTCTTCAGGGGCTTGAAGTTCTTGTTATATAGGTCCTTTACATGCTTGGTTAGAGTTACCCCCAGGTATTTTATGTTGTTTGTGGCTATTGTGAAGGGGGTTGTTCCCCTTATTTCTTTCTCGGTATATTTGTTTGTTGTATAAAGAAGGGCTTCTGATTTTTTTGAGTTAATTTTGTATCCAGCCACCCTGCTGAAGTTGTTTATCAGCTGTAGGAGTTCTTTGGTGGAGTTTTTGGGGTCGCTTATGTATACTAACATATCATCTGCGAATAGGGATAATTTGACTTCTTCATTTCCAATTTTTATCCCTTTGATCTCCTTTAGTTGTCTTATTGCTCTAGCAAGGACATCAAGTACTATATTGAAGAGATATGGTGAAAGTGGACATCCTTGTCTTGTCCCTGAGTTTAGAGGAAATGCTTCAAGCTTCTCTCCGTTTAATTTGATGTTGGCTACTGGCTTGCTGTATATTGCTTTTATTATTTCTAGGTATGGTCCTTGTGCCCGTTCTCTCCAGAACTTTTAGCATGAAGGGGTGTTGGATTTTGTCAAATGCTTTTTCTGCATCTAGCGAGATTATCATGTGGTTTTTTTTCTTTCATCTTGTTTATGTGGTGAATTACATTGATAGACTTTCATATATTGAACCATCCCTGCATTCCAGGGATGAAGCCTACTTGATCATGGTGTATGATACTTTTGATGTGTTCTTGAATTTGGTTTGCTAGTATTTTATTAAGTATTTTTGCATCTATGTTCATGAGGGAGATTGGTCTGAAGTTCTCTTTCTTTGTTGGGTCTTTGTGTGGTTTAGGAATCAGAAAGACAGTGGCCTCATAGAATGAGTTTGGCAGTGATCTTTCTGTTTCTATGTGGTGGAAGAGTTTGAAAAGTAATGGTGTTAGTTCCTCTTTGAAGGTCCGGTAGAATTCCATGCTAAAGCCATCTGGCCCTGGGCTTTTTTTGGTTGGGAGATTATTAATGACTGTTTCTATTTCCTTGGGTGTTATTGGGCTGTTTAAGCTGTTAATCTGATTTTGATTCAGTTTTCGTAGGCGGAATTTATTGAGGAAATTGTCCATTTCGCTTAGGTTTTCAAATTTAGTGGAATATAGATTTTTAAAGTAATGCCCGAATATTTTCTGGATCTCCTCAATGTCTGTTGTTATTTCTCCCTTTTCATTTCTGATTTTGTTGATTTGGGTTCTTTCCCTTTGCCTTTTAGTTAATTTGGCTAGGGGTCTGTCTATTTTGTTGATTTTCTCAAAGAACCAACTCTTGGTTTCATTGATTCTTTGTATAGTTCTTTTTGATTCTAAGTTGTTGATTTCAGTCCTAAGTTTGATGATTTCCTGTCTTCTGCTCTTCTTGGGAGTGTTTGTTTCTTTTTTTTCCAATTCACCCAGCTTAGCTGTTAGTTCACTAATATGAGCTGTCACAATTTTCTTTTTGAAAGCACTTAGTGCTATGAACTTTCCTCATAGCACAGCTTTCAATGTATCCCATAGGTTTGGGTATGTTGTGTCTTCATTGTCGTTGGATTTTAAGAAGTCTTTGATTTCCTTCTTTATTTCTTCCCTGACCCAGTGGTCATCCAGTAAGGAGCTGTTCAATTTCCATGTGAGTGTAGACTTTCTGTTGATTCTTTTGCTGTTGAAGACCAGCTTTATTCCATGGTGGTCTGATAAGATACAAGGTGTTATTTCAATTTTTTGTATCTATTGAGACTATCCTTGTGACCAACTATGTGGTCGATTTTGGAGAAGGTTCCGTGGGGTGCTGAGAAAAAGTTGTATTCCTTTGTGTTTGGGTGAAACATTCTGTAGATATCTGTTAGGTCCATTTGTTTCATGATCTCTGTTAGACTCAATATTTCTCTGTTTGTCTTCTGTCTTGATGATCTGTCCATTGTTGTGAGTGGGGTGTTGAAGTCTCCCATTACTAATGTGTTGTGATCGACGTGCGCTTTAAGTTTTAGAAATGTTTCTTTTACGAAAGTAGGTGCCTTTGAATTTGGGGCATAGATGTTCAGTATTGAGATTTCCTCTTGATGAATATTCCCTTTAATGAGTATATGGTGCCTTTTTTTGTCTTTCTTCATTAACTTCAGTTGGAAGTCTGTTTTTTTTTTTTTTTTTTGATATTAGGATGGCTACTCCAGCTTGCTTCCTGGGTCCATTTGCTTGGAAAACCTTTTTCCAGCCATTTACTCTGAAGCAGTGTCTATCTTTCATAGTTAGATGTGTCTCTTGTATACAGCATAAGGAAGGGTCTTGCTTGCGGATCCATTCTGTAAACCTATGTCTTTTTATTGGGGAGTTGAGTCCATTGATGTTGATGGATATTAGTGACCTGGGGTTGTTGTTTCCCATTAGTTTGGTATAGGTGGTGGTCCTGTGCCTCTTTTGGTTTAGTTGCTGAGGGGTTTTCTATTCCCTTTGTTTTCTTGGGTGGAGTTTTCTTCTCTGGTTTGGGATTTTCCTTCTAGGATTTTCTGTAGGGCAGGGTTTGTGGGTAGATATTGTTTAAATTTGATTTTGTCATGGAATATCTTGTTTTCTCCATCTATGTTGATAGAGAGTTTTGCTGGGTAAAGTAGTCTGGCTGGCACCTATGATCTCTCAGGACTTGTATTATATCTGACCAGGCCCTTCTAGCTTTTAACGTTTCTGAGGAGAAGTCAGGTGTAATTCTGATGGGTCTGCCATTGTATGTGACTTGACCTTTTTCTCTTACAGCTTTTAATATTCTTTCTTTGTTCTGTACATTTGGTGTTTCAATTATTATGTGGCGAGAGGAGTTTCTTTTCTGATCTAATCTGTTTGGTGTTCTGTAAGCCTCTTGGATTTTTATTGGCATCTCTTTTTTCAGGTTTGGGAAGTTTTCCTCTATGATTTTTTTGAAGATATTTCCTGACCTTGGAGTCGGGAGTCCTCTCTTTCCTCTATACCTATAATTCTGAGGTTCCGTCTTTTCATTGAGTCCTTGATTTCTTGGATGTTGTGGGTGAGAGATTTTTTTAGCCTTCTCATTTTCTTTGGATGTTGTACTGATTTCTTCCACTGAATCTTCCATGCCTGAGATCCTGTCTTCCATCTCTTGCATCCTATTGTTGATACTCACATCCGTAGTTCCTGTTCTCTTCCCTTGGTTCTCCACTTCCTCTTTTAACTCTGACTGTGTTTTCTTTATTGTTTCTATTTCTATTTTCATGTCTTGTATGGTTTTGTTCGTTTTGTACATTTCCTTCTCCAGCTTGCTTGTTTTTGTATGAAAATCTTTCATGGCTTTTTCCTTTTCCTGTTCAAGCTCTGTGACCTTGGCTTGGAGCTCTTTAATGGTGTTGTTCCTTGTTTTGATTTGTAGAATTGTGGCTTCTTTGAATTCCTTCATAGATTTAAGTTCTTCTTGCAGGGACTCTATCACTTTCCATAATGCAGAATTGTCAACGTTTTCATGTGTTTCTGTTGGTGTGAGGTCATCCGAATTGGATGAGCTAGGATAATTCTGCTTTGTTGGAGTCATATTTCCTTGATTTCTTTTTTTTTTTTTTTTGACCTTTGGCCATTGGATGCATTTAGCTGTCTGTTTTCTGTGCTTGGAACCACAGTGGATGATTTGGTGCAGGGGACGAGTTACTTGGCTATCTGTCGTTGCTTACAGTGGGACTTCAGGGTCTCTGTGGTTTTAATCGCCTGAGTCACTGTGAGCTGGTGCAGCCTATTCCCAGGTTGTGAGTAATGGACCGGGATTGTTTCACTGCTCCCAATTCAGACTTCTCTATGTTGCACTCTGAATTATCAGCCTGTAATGGTTCTGATGGTATGGACCTGTTTGCCCAGGCACAGATTCTGTGGGCTTTGTTTGTCGTCACGGAGGTTGACAGGGTCTGGCTCCACACCTAATATGTCTGGATTTTCCAGAATACAGCTATGGTCCCGATTTCTGGTTTCTCACTAGGCTTCTCGCCACAGGCCTGGCCTCTGTGCCTGATTCCCTCCCTGTCTGTGCAGGTGCGGGTCCTCCTCCCTGGCTGCTCGGCCGTGGGTGCACCAAGCCCTGGATCCTCCAGCCGCCTGAGTGGTCCTCTCGCCCCAGCAGCTCAGCCGTGGGTGCTCGGATCCCTGGCCCCGCCCATGCCTGGCTCTCTCCCCAGTTGACCTGCCATGGGTTCGCGGGGATTTGTCCCTGCCAGCCGGGCTCCCTCCCCAGCTGCGCCGCCGTAAGTGCGCGGGATTCGGCCCCTCCCGCCCGCCTTTGTGTTCCCGGTTTCCTGCGCTCTCTCGGAACCTCCCGCCCTCTGCTTCACAAGTGGCTGCGTACCCCCCGCTGAGCCCCTTGTTTGTTCCTTGCTAAGACTTCCACTATCTCGCAAACTTTTTTAAGTGGGTATAAGTTCTACCTGATGTGTGGCGAGTCCAGTAGGCTAGTGACCTATCGCCAAGTGGCCTCTGATTCTGCCTGGCGCCTCTCCAAATGGGAGTTCCCGAATCCCGGGTTTAGTGGCTTCCGTGTCTGCGAGAGATGGGGGAAGAGCCTTACCCTGGGACTTTTAACAGTCCCTTGGGAGCTGTGAGTGTTCCCGGGGGGGGGTCTAGCCCCTCCAGTTTTAGCACAGTGCCCAATAACTCTGTGTTTTTTATGATTCTTTTTTTCCCCACGTTCAAAGTGCGTCAGTGTAGGTCGCCGCCATCTTGGCCCCCCCTTTACCTTATCTAATGACTACCTTTATATAAAAGTAATATCCCAGGCTGGCCTCGAACTCGTGATCCTCCTGCCTCTGCCTCCTTCAGCAAATCCTACCGGCATGCGCCACCACAACCGGCGATGATTTTTCCATTCTTATTTGGGCCCCAAACAGGTTTACTATGTTCCATATCAGCAGGAAGTCATTTTAAGAGAGTGACGTCCCATCTCCAGAAGGTGAGGTGGGTGATTTTTCTCCCCTTTGATTATTTTCTGGGTTATAGATAATCTTGTTATTTAGGGGGAGAGATTACAAGCTGTGAAATGGTCTTGTCAAATAGGTTTTGGAGGTTAGACCCAATGATTTCTCTCTTTTTCTTTTCTGTATCCTTCTTTCTCTTCTATGTAGGGGTGAAAAGACGAGAAAAAATGAGATATAGACATAATATAGGAATGATAAAGAAAAAAGGACATATTATTGAATATGCTCTTATATCTTTGTATATTGACACAAAATTAAGATTATATTTGGCTAAATCAGTATTGATCTTTGCCTATTGATACAAAATTAAGATTATATTGGGCTACATTGGTATTGATCTTTGTATATTGATACAAAATTAAGGTTAGCTCTTTTTAAGCTATTATACCTAGATAACGCTTAAAAATGAAATATAAAGTTTTTGCCTTTTGTTAGCAACTGTTATAAACTGTTTAGGATAATTAAGAAATGCAAACTAATTGTCATTCAATCATGTCATTTTGCTAGGTAATAGGGCAGTCTATGGCAATTATTTTCTAAGTTAATCAGAAATCAAGTTGCTAAGAGACCAGCAACATTTGCTTATCCAAATATAAAGAGATAGATAGGTGGTCTTCTGAAACCTCAAGAGATCTGCACAATATGGCATTCAAAAATGTTTTCTTAACTTAAGATTTTTTTTTGATATGAAGACGTGTCAGCTTCTAACAGCACCCCCTATTCTACTCCAAGTAGAAGAGGAACATCAAAGAATCTCCAATTGGAAATGGCTGAATTAGTGGCAAGCCTATCACTTGGCAAGAAAAAAATCCCTTGCTTCAACTGTGGAGAGAATGCTGTCCAAAAAGGACAAAACTTGAAAGCAGGTAAGTTGACAGCCTAGCTCTGCCAAGACAGGGTAGGCACGTCCTTCCTAATTTCTGCTTTACAATCAATATCTGTCAGAGAAACAGGGCAAAACAGCTGAAGATTGCTGCTGTAATGTATGGAGAGAAATTGAGAACTGTCCAGGCAGCCACTGGTATGTCATTTCTTAGTTTTGGAAGCTTCTGGCCCTGCATTTCCTGTATAATCAGATATATTTGTCCCTGTTGCTGATGTGGTTGAGGACTAGATAGCTAGAGTCCCATAGTTAAATTTTGAGTTGTTTAGAAATTAAGAGAATGTTCTGGATCTAAGTAGATGTTTTTAAAGTTGTGATGCAAGTTAGGATGTAAGGTGAGTTGGATATAGAATTTTAAACTCATGGAGATGGTTGGATAGTAGAATGTTAAAATCAGTTGCCAAATATATATGGACTGGACACTGGGAATGTATGCAAAGCATTATAATTCTCATAATTGTGGCCTAATTACTTCTGTTGTTTTGTATTGTATTTATTGTTATAAAGGAAAGAGCCATTTGTTGGACTGAAAGGGGGAGCTGTTGGGGGAAAAAAGATATACCTCAAACTTAAAAAAGAAAAGGAAGTGGATGGGGGGTTGAGGGGGAAGAGGGTGGGAGGGTGGGACCAGAGGGGGGAGTTGGGAGGGGATTGTGATTGAGATGTAACTGCAAGAAATAAAAAATAATTAAAGAAAAAAAAAAACGTGTGTTTAGGACAATAAAGTTTGAAATGAGAATGACAAAAAAAGTGATACCCATTGCTAGAGAAGTAAATTAGTAAACCAATGTACTAGTCTAGATTCATACCAGCTATTTAAAACCTTTCTTTGTTCAAAACCAAGGCTAATGTTCTTATCCAAATCAGAGAACTTTAGAATTGCAAATAAAAATTACTACCACAAATAAAAGAGTTTAATCAAAATAGATTATTAAATTTTTATTTCAAGTAATTTTATAAGGATGTTTTCCATTATATATGATTGAGATAAACTATTACTCAAGTTTTTTGTTTTGTGTTATGTTTAGAAAGCCTGGAAAATGAAATAACAAGCCCAGAGACCTGAATTTGAACCCAAAACCCATGAAAGGGTGAAAAAGAGTACCAAATGTAAAAAGTTGTCCTCTGACTGACATGCTGTGCTTAGGAAGACTCATTCTCCCCTGCGCACGCAAGCACACACACACACACACACACACACATTCTCTCTTTCTCTCTCATACACACACATGTACATGCACACACACACAAAGACATTCTCTCTCACACACACATCATGCATATACACACATACCCACAATAATAATAATACTGTTTAAATTTTTAAAGAAAATCTGCCCTTAAAAACACATATATTTTCAGATAACTTGACACTTCTTGTCTTTATAGAGGTTTCCAAACTATAATTCTAACTGTTCTTGATATATGGTGCACACAAGAAATCCTTCAGTTCTTGGGGGGGTGCTGAGGCATAATGATTACGTTTTGAAGACTAGATGCGCTACAGAATAAGATCACATATCAATTAAATGTCTATATGTAATATGGGTATTTGGAAAGTATGATCAAAGTACTTTATATACATGTATAAAAATGTCACATTGAAACCCACTACGTTGTATAATTAATATATGCTAATGCCTGACTAACTAAACACACATACACACAAAAAAAATGAGCTTAATTGTATCCCTGTTAACTATGTAAGTTATTTTTCTCAATATTATGACAAAATGCCTGACAACAACAGCTTAAAGGAGGAGGGATTTACTTAGGTTCCTAGTTTGAACATACCATCCATCATGGTGGAGACATAGCAGCAAGAAGTTATGGTAACTAGTCACATTGCATCTACAGACAGAGGCAGAGAGGATAAGTGCTGAAATATCAATGCTGTTGCCTACCTCCCTTCCTCCTTTTCATCCCACCCAGGGAAGTAATGGATGGGGGTTGGAGGTCCTGCCTACATACAGGGTGGATCTTCCCTTCCTTTCATCATTGGAAAACTTGACCTTTGTTCAGGACACAGAGCTGTCAGCTTCAAAGGAGTTTGTAAGCCAGACTGGACTCTTTCTGAAGCCCCTCATAGACACACCTGGTGTTTTCTAGTTGATTCTGTCAAGTCAAGCTGGCAATGAAGACTAAGGACCAAAATTGTGTATAACAGCAAACTCATTCTGTACATAGAAGTTCAACTCCTGTTGTAGGTTTCCCCATTTCAGGTTAAGGAAAAAAAACTTGAAGCATCCTCTAGTCCTACAAAGCTTATAAAAGAGCCCTAACTGGACCTCAGATCCTCAGACCCTGTGACACTTCTCTTGTGTTGCCCTCTTAGAATTACTCCAAGATGTGGATCCAACCATCACATCCATGTTCTAAACTACAGGATGGGAAAACGGGAGATGAAGTGCTAAAAAAAAAAAGTGAACCAGATGCTTCTGAAGGATTTTTAGGGGCTTTTCTGAATCAACTTCACTTATGCGCCTTTCGCTAGGAAGCAGTCACCTGGCCTCACCTGGCAGCAAGGAGGATAGAGAAAGGAGCTTTTACTTTTGAAGACCATATGCCCTGCCCAATTTCTCTTTCCACAGAGGAAGCAAAACATGAAAGGACAGATGGATTTGGACGCTTGCCCCACATTTCCAGTGAATAGTTTATCCTTTGATAAGCCCATCATTTCCTAGTTCTGAAATGCAGTCTCATGCAGAAATAAAAACTGTAAATTGCTGAGTTGGACAAAGAAGTAGCACAAGATGGGGGTGGGAAGATAAAATTAGCTTTAGCATCCTGTTTTAAACCAAAACAGCTCAATTGGCAGTTCCTGCCAGAGGGGAAGTTGGAATGGAGCCAGGGCTGAGTTACCTTCCCTCTATGGGAGACTTGGCTTTCACTCAGGATACAGACTTAGCAGCTTTAAGGAGCTCGGAAACCCCACTGGGCTCTTCTGTCTCTAGGTGGGCTACCCACTGTCAAGTGCAGAAGCCATCATGGAGATAGTGTATGACAATGACCATGAGCAGTAGACCCGTGGGACTAGAGGCTGGTCAGTCAATCATGGGTTATCATTAGGGTGAAGGCCTAATGACAGATAGTGTTAGATAAACAATACACTAAGAGCCAGCTTAGCACCCTCAAACAAGTGTCAGAAGCCAATCACTCTCTCCTTTCTGGATGTGTGATAGACCTTTACCACTGCTAGCCAATAAAATTTTAAAACTCAAGAGGATACTTCTCTTCTTTAATGTGATAGACAATCTCCAGCCAATCACCCTGAGTGCGTATTAATGTTGTTGCTTCATTTATAGCCCGACTTAATCAAATTCCAATATTGAGTTCTGCACAGCATCAATATTCAACAACTGGCAGCTTTGACACTTCAATGACACATAGGTAGAGATGAAATGGAACAGTAAAGAAATAGGACTCGTCTTCTCTCCACCCTTGACTGGACTGTGGGCCAGTGTAGCTATTTCCCCAGCACTTTCTCATTGTGACTATGATCCATGAACCAGGATCTACAATTTGAATATTAAACCATTGAGCTTCTGTAACACTTGGATAGCTCAATCAATACAGCATGACACTCTTAATTTCACAGTTGCAGGTTCAAGCCATGTTGAGTAGCTTGAAGTCTAGGCCTGCAAGATGGTTCAAGGAGTAAAGCCTGGGGACGTGAGTTCACTGGATGGGACCTAAATGATGGAAGTGGAGCACTGTCTCCCAAGAGTTGCCCTCTAGCGTTCACACACACACAATAAACAAATATTTCAAAATAAAGTCAAGGTGTAAACTGAAATCTCATTTTTGGTAGATATGTTTAATATGAATTTAAAATGCTCAGGCATAAACAGTGATACTCGTTAGTCTTGCCTGCTTTTTTTCTGTTTCAATATAATATATCTTTATAAAATAATCCTAAATGTATATCATTTCTCTTATCATACGTAAGACTCAAAATACAGTTAAAGTAGACTTGGATCATGGAACTGATTCATGAGGTCCTACCTCTCTGGTGGGTTATTGGCAACTAGGCGATTCTGGGAGATGGGCAGTCATTATCTTCAGTTGTGTACCTACTCATGAGCCACCCAAGCTCCAAAGGACAGTTCCAAATCATAGACACACATACCACACAGCCTTGGTTAAACTCATTGAGTCACAACATAAAACAAAAGGTCATAAATGTGGGAAAGGAACTTGTAGGGAAGGGGAGGGGGGATTAACAGATATAATGGAAATAGATATTGGAAGGAGTTAGACTAGCCAGAATACATTATCCAGATGATGGAAATTGTCAAAGAACTAATTTAATAAAATTCATAATTTCAAATGATATCTATAATATCACCCTTCTCCTAATGGCTGTTAAATAAATTTTACATATGAAATTATTTTAATTTCTCATGTCAGTATTTCTTGTCCCTTTATGATGTCTGTGCCAAAGTTCAACATGCTGGATGATACTGATTCAGTTTGGCTGTTGTGGAATCACACTACTAACATGAGGGACCAGTATCAGCTCCTCAGTCAGGTCTTTCAAGGACCAAAGTTTATAACAGAAATGACCATGAGACAACATCTTACCAGGTTAATAATACTCTGAGCTTTTTCCTGAGGCAATTTAAAATGAGAACATTTATTTTTATTCTCCCTGTTGAGCTCAGAATGATATTAGACAAACAGCTGTAATTGTTTATTCTTTCCTTATGCTGACAGGTGATCAACAGAGGTCACTTACATCTCAAGAAATCACATTGACAAGAAATTAATAAAACCATGTTCATCAACACCCTTCAGTGAAGTACCACCAACCTGACATGTTTCTGTGAACCAAAAGTTAGTGGAGAACTAAATTATGCCTTGGAGTACAGTTCAATAAAACTTAATTTCTAATCAGCATCACCACAATGAATTAACAATGTAATATAATTGTCCTACCCCCCCAAAATACAAAGCAAATAATATAATCTCTTCCAGAAACAAAGACATTTCCAAACAATATATTCAAACATTCTTCCTTTTAAATTTTAAACACTTTAAATTGTTTAAGTTTTTATTTGTATTTTGACTACATTACCCTGTGTATGCACTGTCCAGAGACAGTAAGATGGCGATGGATCACCTAAAACTGGAATTGCAAGCAACTGTCAGCCGTGAGGATGCTCAGAATTGAACATGTTATAGCTTGTCTGTTGTGTGCCACAAGAAAAGGAAGAGGTAACACCAGCAGTAAAATGTTTTTATTATTCCCATCACGTTAACAGAGTCGCTGATCGATCACAGCCACCAGACAAGGACTCAGGAGCCTTGTTTCTTCTGACAGTCCTGAGTAGGGGCTGAAGCAGGATCTATAAGCAAGACCAGGTTACAGTTATAATGTTTATCAATCAGAACTCAGGGTTAGGGACTTTTCCAAGTGATCAAATCATTGCCAACTGACATTGAATATAAGTGGTTTTGCCCAACCAAACAAATTCATTTGTTTTTAGGAACAGGCATTATGTTTTGGGTAACTATTGTTGCTTAGAGAGGGGCTTGGTCAGCTTCAGTAAAATGGAGTCTGAAGTCAAAATGGCAGTACTTAGGACAAGTTCCTTTTATCTTCTCCCAACAAACCAAGATTCCCCTACCAAAGGAGTAACTACTCTTAACAACTGAGCCAGCTTTTCAGCCATAGACTTTTTTTTAAGTTTTATTTTATTTTTAGTTGTGTGTGTGTGTGTGTGTGTGTGTGTGTGTGTGTGTGTGTGTGTGTCTATGTATAACCATGAGCATATGAGCTTAGTGTTCACAAAAGCCAGTACAGTCAAGTTCCCTGGAGCTGGAATTACATGGCAGTTGCAAGCTGTCTGACATGAATGCTGAGAGTCAAAATCAGTTCCTCTGGAAGAGAAGTATGCACTCTTAATCACGGAGCCATTTCTCTAGCCCTCAAATTCTAGTTAGTTTTATTTTGATTGATGGTAATAATAAATACGTAGCTGCTTCAAAGGATTACATTGAAAACCAAGTAAGATAAATGGGGAAGTTAGTTATGGAACCTAATGTGCTATGCAAATATGAAGTTAAAGCCATTATGTGAAGGACTTAATACTAAAGCTTTTTGTCAACACAATGAGCCTAGTAACCAGTCAATGTGTTTTTAATGATTTGGTGGCCAAGGGCTGGACTGGGAGGCTTACCTGAGTTTTTCTCTGCTTTGCTTTTGAACAATCAACAAGACCTGTGGTATTAATTATAACAAGCTAGAAATAGTTCCACTTGACTGTCCCAGTATGTGTACTGTATATGGTATCTTCTATCTGTATTTGGGCTTCTTTGCCATGTAAAAGCCTCTCAGAATGAAAAAAAAAATTATCCCTCTGCCATCTTACCACAGAGTAGGCATGAAATCATTCACATTCTGTGTAAGAGCTGCTGCACAGCAGACTTCCTTGACTGTATATCTTTATTCCAGAATCCAAACATAGCAAAAAATAAATAAAACTATAAACAGTCAGTCCTCTACTGAGCCTTTATGTGTGCAATCTTGGTTCCTAGCAGAGCAGAATGTGTGCTGTTTCTTGAGAGTAACATGACACTTCTGATGGGAAGACAGACATTTAGTATTGTAAAGTGGCTCCTAATAGTGGATAGATACCTTTTAAACAACATTGTGTTATAATGCCATTTGTGTCACTAATGTTCTCAGTCCAACATCTCCTAAAATATTAGGCCTTGGAGAATCAAGCCAGGAGACTAAACTTATGGGACTTTTTCTTTTTTTCTCTGTATTTATTTTCCATGTAATTTTAATGGCTCAGTAATGCTTTTTTGTCTAGACAGATTTTTTTAACAATTAGACCCTGGGCACTAGCCCTGCAGTAATTGTTCACTTCATTCAGTTCCATCACCACATTCAAAAGCACATATAACATCACAACTCATCTCATATTTGTTATTGACTAATACATAATATGTGTATATGCTTGTTGTAATATGTAAAAAATACAGTATATGTTATCAATATATTAATTTGCTTCCTGGATTTTCTAATAGAAGTAATTGTGGGTTGCTATTACCTCTGAAACTCTCTTTTATAATTTTTTGTAAATGATTATATCAGTTTGTTCAATTATATTTTTAATTTATTTAAATTGATAGAAAAACATAAAATTCTACATATTAATTTGGTAGTATGATGTTTCAACACAAATATATACTTTTAATAAAGCTTAAATTGGGCTAACATATATTTCTTCTCAAATGTTTATAGTTCATGGTGAAACGTTTAAAATCTTGTCTTCTATCTTCTTATAAAGTTGTGTCTCTTTCAGGTATGTGTATGTTTATGAGTAAAGGATATGTGTATGTGGGTGCATGTGACTAACATGCCAGAAGAGGGCATTAGAGCCCCTGGAGCTAGAGTGAAAGTGCATGATGTGAGTCTTGGGAACCAAATTGCACATTGTGCTCTTAACCACTGAGCCATCTCTCCAGCCTCTCTTGGAGTTTTGCCTTGTACAGCAGATTATTTTAGTCTACAGTCTGTGTCATTTCATACCTAGTCTTACTCCTATCTAATTTTACTTAGTTCTCTCCACATAAAAGATACTCCGCACATCTTTGTTGGTAAAAATCCTAATGCTGATAAGATGTTTTAAAACAAAATCTTACCAAAGTGAACACTACAATAACAAATAAACTCATCCACTTCACACATGTTCCACACAAATTCATACATGTCACAGTTCAACCTCTTGAAGCTTCCTGTCACTAGATGCCATTATTATCCTGGGCTTGCTATCCTAGTTAGCTTTCTATTGTTGTGATAAAGACCATGAGCAAAAGCAACTTGAGGAAAATGGTATATTTCACTTATATGTTCCAAGTCATAGTCCAATGAGAAAAAACTAAGACATGAACTCAAGACAGAACTGAAGGAGAGGCCATGGAAGAGCACAGCCTTATGACTGGCTCTCCTGGCTTGCTCAAGTACTATCTTATACACACCAGAACCATCTGCCAAGGGGTGACACCACCCACAGTGGGTTGGACCCATCCACATCAATCATAAATTAAGAAAATGCCCCATCAGATTTGCCTGCAAGCAAATCTAATGGGGTATTTTCACAATTGAGGTTCTTTTTCCTCTAGTAGCTCTACCTTGTGTCAAACTGACAACAAAACTAACATGCTTGCTTTCTTAATTTTTTCTTAGCTTTTATTGAGTTTGTTTTTTGACAAATTCATGAATGTATAATGTGAACTCTGATTATTGTAATACCTTAATTCCCTACCATCTCTAGTATGTTCCTCCTCCTTACAAGTTTCCTTTTTAATTCACAAATTTTGCTCTCTCTCTCTCTCTCTCTCTCTCTCTCTCTCTCTCTCTCTTCCTCCTCCTCCTCTCCTTTCCTCTCCTCTCCTCTCCTACTTTCTTTCTTTGAGACATAGAAAATTTAACAAGTATTATATATGAGGTCATGAGTTTGGCTATGTGCTGAAAACTGGTAGGGAGATAATTGAAGACAATGACTACTCCTCCCATAAACTGTGTCAGTAGCAAATAGTTCAAAGGAACCTGTCTGAACTCATGAGCTCCTCCTTAATCCATGCTGACTACTGATAGGCCCAGTCTTTCGTAGATTCTTTAGAAGATGGAAGTTCATTCTGTTGTGTATAGGGTACCACAATTTCCTTATCCATTCAACATCAGTTGATGGACCTCTAGGCTGAGCCCCTTTCCTAATAGAGACACAATAAACATGATTGAGCAAGTATTTCTGAAGTAGGATATAGACTCATTTGGGCATATGCCCAGGAATAGTGTGGTTGAACCCAATGGCAGTTCTATTTCTAACATTTTAAGGCACCCCACAGTGGTTTCCAAAGGGTTACAACAGTTCACACACTCACCAACAGTGAATAAAGGTTTCTCTTTCCCCATATACTCATCAGTATTTGGTGTTATTTGATTCCCTGGACATAGCCATTCTAACTAGGATGAAATGGAATCTCAATGTACTTTTAACTTGCATTTCTTTGATTGCTTAGGATCCTAAAAGCTGTGTATTCTTCATTTGAGAATCCTCTATTAAGATGGATGACCCCTTTTTATTGTCGTGGGTTTTCTTGTTTGTTTAGTTTTGGAGTTATTTGTATAATCTAGATATTAATTCTGTCAGAGGTCTATCTAGCAAAACATTTCTCCCATTCTGTGAGATGCACTTTCATTCCACTGATGGTTTCTTCTATTGTGCAGAGGATTTTCCCCCCTAGGACCCTATTTGCCAATGGTGCCACGTGCTACCAAAGTCCTATTCAGAAGCCCTACATGGCCTGTATGTTGAAGGGTGTACCCTACTTTTTCTTCTAGCAGTTTCAAAGTATCTTGTCTTGTGTTGAAGGCCTTAATACATCTTGGCTTGGGTGTTCTGCAGGATGAGAGGTGAGGATCTAGTATCATTTGTCAGCATGTTAGTATCCAGTTTTCCCAGCACCATCTGTTGAAGGTACTTTCTCTTCTTCAGGATGAAATTTTAGCATTCTTGTCAAAAGTCAGGCGCCTGCAGTTGGGTGGCCTATCTCAGCCTATTTTTCTAAACTGACATGATGTCATTATGTTTCTAATCATATCAAGAGAATGCATGCTTATTTACTACCTTGATATTTATTTCAGTTTTACATTCCCCCTCTTTCCTCAAAAGTCATAAACAGAATAGATTTGAAAATAATCGATTCAGTCAGATAGGCCCAAGTACAGGAAATTTTGGTAACAGACAAAGCTCATAAATGGCTTGTGCCTGGAATGCACTCACTTCTCGGTTTCTTCCAGCCACACTGACTGAATATCAAATCTCTATCATGTCTCATACTTAAAGCTTCACTGCTGCAGGTTCATTGATTTAATTTATCCATTGACTTTCCAGACATTTTCTATTAGGAAAAATAAATGAAGGCATATGTAATTCTTTTCAGTTTCTTAAAGAACATCCATTCTACCACCATAATGCAAGTAAGTTCACTGTCACACCAGGCTTAAGCCAGCGAACACAACATCTAACTGTCCATTAACCAAACATTTTCAAGACCCAGCTAATAAGAGTGGAATACACTTAGGTTCCTTTGAAGGATTACAATGTACATGAACTCAATTGTTTTTAAGGATCAAACTACAGCATTAGGAACTTGCCTAATTAAATATTTTAGTCTTTGGAGAATGACAACCCACTCTAAGCCTAGTGGGTTGAATATTAATGTAGGCTATAGATTTCATTAGGAGACTATACCAAGCATATCTTGTCAGCCCTAATATCTATATTTGTTGAGATGGCTTCCATAACTTTTTCTTATAAATCCCAATGAAAAAATAGCAATAGCAAAGCAAAACACATTTTAGAAGAAGCATGAGCCCTTTTCTGATCCACATGGCTTGAAAGTACAATGTGAGAAGTATTTGAGCTTCACCTTGAGCAAACTGGCCTTCATTGATATTTGTGAAAAAATATTGGACTGGTGAGCTCCATGCCTAGCGGGGAATCTAAAGGAGCCTTCTGTTTGTGTGCTTGGTTGGTTTTTAAAGACAGGTTTCTCTGTAGTTCTGGCTGTCCTGGAACTCACTCTGCAGACCAGGCTGGCCTTTAACTCACAGAGACCCACCTGCCTCTGCCTCCCAAGTGCTGGGATTAAAAGAGTGCACCACTATGCCTGGCCTAAAGGAGCCTTCTGAATACTATCCTTGTAGAGATTTGCCCCACATTATTAAAGCCCATGTTGATGACGATGATGGTGATGATGATGATGATGGTGCTGGTGGTTGTGGTGACAGTGTGTGTGTGTGTGTGTGTGTGTGTGTGTGTGTGTGTGTGTGTGTGTGTGTG
>CAJQZJ010034368.1:2642259-2682190 GCA_907164525.1 Lophiomys imhausi
TTTTTTATTTTTTTTTTTTTTTTTTGGGGTGTCGTTTATTTATTTGAAGAAATAAAAGAGAGCAGGGGGGGGGGGGGGGGTTCTTTCCAGGCTGTAAATGCCCTGGGCCCGGGGGGGGGGGGGGGGGGGGAAGCATTGTTCTTTCATGGCAAAGTCATGTCAACATGCTCCTCTGCTAAGGACAGAAAGATCTCTGAAGAGCTGGCTGTCACAACAGGATAATTCGGGAACTGTTTTTCTCTCAGAAATTTCTTCAACTAAATAAAAGACAGCTGCTGTGTAGCACTGAAGACTGTAAAAGAGGACTGGAAATGGTGGCTCAGGTGTCTTGAAATGTGGCCTGAAAGTGGGCTGTGTGTCACTATAACCCAAACCTGTGTTTACACACAGAAATGCCTTAGATCTGTCCAATAATCAAATCCCTGACTGAAGCACAGGAGGAAGGCAGAAAACCTGTTTCTGAAACTGAGGCCCTGCATTTTACAAAGGGATGGAATAGCTTATCCTTTCATCTTGCTGAATTATTCAAAGTAGTTGGCTGGGGTTCTCTTATTAAATAGTAACCATTGGGCTTCTGGGAGTGTTTTCAGATTGTTTACTTACAAGAAAGAAAAACCTCAAAGCCAAACATTAGACATCACTGGTAAAAACAATAAAGATAAGGCATTTCTGAAATTTTCATGAGTCAATAGAAAAATGTGGTTCCATTTAGAAAAAAAATTCATTTGACAGCTATGTTTTGGAGGACACAACCATTACTTAAGGCAAGAAACACCTATAGTCAAATTCCTTTCTATTTGTTCTTTCTCTTGATCTTAAAACATTCCCTACTAACATTCCTGGCACATTTTATTACTGGCACCCAGCAATGTCTTAATTTTTAAGTAATGATCAAATAAAATACACACGCAGTTTTTAGATCTTAAAGATTGGAGCAGCTATTTTTCCTGAACAGTACGACTCTTTCAGCACACCCCTTTTGAAGTCCTGGCAAGATGCCATCTCCATAATTCCTTCAAACATATGCTGTACTAAATGCTGCATGTCTTGATTCTAAATCCAAATTGGGAAGCATAAACTTCTGAATTTTAAGTATTGCATGTATATCAAAGCAGTCGTTAAAAGAGGTCACAACCTCAAAACCATGGAGAGAAATGTTTCATTGTGACATACTTCTTCTTCCTTTAAATGATTTCAATGAACTCATCTAAAACAACAGTTAGTTGCTATTGTCAACCTGCTCTATACAAAGCAAAATATTAGGTCTTTAAATTATTTGTGAGAAAAAAAAGAAAAAAGGAAATACATTGTTTCAGTTGTCTTAGCTCCATACTTTGAAAAGATCCTTTGTAAAATCAAGAAGCAGAGAAAACAGTTAAACAGATCGCAGCCCGAAAATCTCGAACTCTACTCGCAGCCAGCCATTTATACTTTCCAGACAGTTCTTGGAAAAGTCTATTGCTAAAGTTGAGCATTTCTGGGAAGAAGAGGGGGAAAATCTTTAGGTACTCAACAAATACTATTTTATTCAGTCCTTGCCGTTCACCAGGTACAGGGGAGAACCTAGCTCTATGTCTGGTCAAGGTACATGAAAACTATCTTTACTCTCTTCCCCTCTCTTGACTCTGAAATGAAACATGTCTTGCATCAGACTGCAGTCCCTGCATTCCTAGTTTTCTCCATGCCTTCTATCTTCCCTTTCTCTTTGGTATTTGGTAGCCTGTGGTTTCTTTTTAGGGGGTAGAGAATAGAGAACGTTAGCAGAAGATGGAGTTTCTACCCAGTGCTACAGTGCCCTCTAGTGGCACAGAGCCAGTACTCCGTACCCCATTTTTTTCTTGCCTTCTCACTAACCTCCCTCCCTTCCTCCCTTCCTCCCTCACTTCCTTCCTTTCTTCCTTCCTTCCTTCCTGCTTCCATCTTCTCCATCACTCTCCCTTCTTTCATTCCTCCCACACCCCTCTCTCTGTCCTTTCTTTTATTCTCTCTCTCCTTCAACAGTCAACCTAATGTTGGGTGTAAAAAAAAAAAAAAAAAGGTCTTGCGGAATGTGTATACTTAAAATTCAAAATGATTAACAAAAAGGCAAAGTTTGTAATTAAATTCTGTCCTCCCCAAGATTGCACTGGCATGTTAAATCCATAAGCTAAACTGGACCAGTTTTGATACTCTGATATCATGGATAAGCCTTAAAGAGCATCAGTCTTTCTCTAAGAAACTCATACACAAACTAATTATTTCCATAAAATTGGAAGACAAGAGAATAAGCAAATACCTCATATTACCAGAAGAGGGTAAGGCACTTGGATTTGACATCTCCCAGGACTGAAATATTACTTAGTCAGGAGGCTGAAGCAAGAGGATCAAAAGTTGAAATCCAACTCTGTCATTTTGTGAGACCCTGGAGGGGTGGGGGGAGAGCTAGACCTGGGACTCGGTAGCGGAGTATATGCCTAGCATTCCCCTTTTCACCCCAGCAATGAAAATGAAATAAAACAGTTTTGATGTGAATTTCAGCAACACCCAAAAGGCCAGTTGATTAGCAGCTGTCAAGTGTCACTCCTAAATCTCGTATTAGCAGCCGTAATAATTCCCCCTCTTTCCCCTTTGGACACTAACAGCCAAATTCTATCATGAAGAAAAAAGTTTGTTAACAGACCGTCACCAAGGATGGTCATTTAACTTAATTACTGCTCTGTATTTAAACATTATTTACCTAAACATCCCACTGCTCCAAGTAAAGGATCATAAAACCAGCATCTTGATAGTATTTACGTCAATCAGCGCCCTATTAAAAGTACTGCCATTGCCACCTCGGTGCATCAATATGCTCTTAGAAGCAATATGGATCTCCATCTTCATGTTCTTATTTGTAGCAGTCTCTGGAAAAGATGGGGGGGCAGCATAAGCTATAGGAAGTTGTAAAGGTTACCTCCTTTTCATGATTTCACTAATCTAACTCAGTGGACATAACATTACAGGAGAACAAGGCCCATTTCCCATTCAGAACTATGCCACTGCTCCCAGAAACTGAGTCGCCCAAATATCCGAACATCTCAGAAAAGTTCTTGGAAAATACAAGCTAGCCAGGAGTGATGACACAGACCTGTGATTCCAGCTATTCAGGAGGGAGAAGCAGACAGACCACAAGTTCAAGACCTGCTTCCTGTGGAGTAAATAAAAAACCAGTTTGGGTAACTTAGAGAGAGCCTATCTCAAAATCTAAAAAGAAAAGAAAAAATAAAAGGAAACTAGAATCTAAAATGTTACCTCTTTGATACTCTTCTATTGCTGTGAAGAGACATCATGCCCAAAGCAACTTATTGAAGAAAGGGTTTATTTGGGGGATACAGTTTCAGGGGTGAGTCCATGATCATCATAGCATGGCAAAAGGCAGGGAGGCATGAATGGAGTTGGGGCAGTGGTTCTATTACATCTTGGGTCCACAGATGCAAGGCAGAGAGCACTAACTTGGAATGGCATTGGTTTTTGAAACTCAAAGCCCATCCTCAGATACAAACATCCTCTAAACAAGTCCACACCTCCTAAACCTTCCCAAACAGTTCCATCATTTGTGGGCCAAGCATTCAAACATATGAGCCTATGGGAGCCATTCTCATGCAAACCACCACACTCTTAGAAAGCATTCCTGTTCAGAATTCTCATCAACACCAGCATCATGACCTCTCCATTCATGAGACGCTGCCCATTATCAACTGTGAAATACTTTCTTAGAAGCCATCTTCCAGCAGAACCAGAAACCCACAGCTGTCATTAGTATCCTCCTTGATCTCTGCTGCACAGCAACGAGAACAACTGATCCCAGCTTATGACTTCAGAGGATTCTGGCTCTTTGAGTGTTCAGAGTATAACCTGTGAGAGCCTGTCTTCACCCATTTGCTTTGCCTTATACAGTTCCCACACACAGTGTCAATTCAGCCTCGGCAGACCTCTATCCTTTCACTGGCTATCGTGTTTCTCATCACTGGTGAATGGAAACCTTCTAGAATCCCAGAACTGTTCACTTAAGCCATAAAGAGGAAGAAATAGGCTGCCTCGGGCTCATCTGTGCAGTGCAGCAACTTAAATGGCATCACTCCTTCTCAAGACTATAAAGCATGTATGCTGGGCATGATAGTGCACACCTTTAATCCCAACACTGAGAAGACAGAGGCAGGCAGATCTCTGTGAGTTTGTGGCCAACCTGGCTTACATAGCAAGTTCCACCCTAGCTAGAGTTACATAGTAAAACCCTGTCTCCAAACAAAACAAAACAACAGCAAAAGAATGTTGATGTGTGTATATAAAACACAACTCCAAGTTATAGAGAAGAAAATATTGGAAAATTGCCACTCTTTCACTTGCATATTTTTGATAATCTGCATAAGGAGCAATGATATTTGAAGTTAATGGAAAAGAAGTAAAAATCAGAAGCCCAAGTACTGTAAGTTTATCAACTTTACAATATTGTTATATGGAACAATTAACCCATTAGACAACAAATGTCTTTGAATATGAGTTCTGAATCTTGCTGTAGCACAATAATTCCTCCTTAACATCCAGATACAATATAGGTATGAGGATGGAGAACAGGGAATCATGGTCTTACCAAGTTAAATCTACCATGATTGATGTCTTCAGACAGACAAATATGAACTGCACCAAACATAAAGCTGAATAAAATTAAATTGAGTCAGTACAGGAGAAAGCTCTTCATAAATCCAATAAATAAATTAATGGAAAGAATGGTGAGCACTCTGATATTGAGTATATGTCAGGACAGATCCTTTTTCTTAACGAAAGAAGCATAAATTTGTTCAAAATGTCTCTCAAGCTCTTCATCTTAACTGGTGTCAGTGTGTCATTAGGACAAATTGTTTTCAGGCTAATTATACTTCTAGCCATCGGAAGGAGTTTGGAAGACAAATTTTCTGCTGGGCTAAAAAATCAAGACTTAAAGACTAAATGCAAATGGCTTTCAAACTTATAAATGAGAGTGTTTGGAGAATTATATTAAAGCAGGGCACATTTATATGCAAGCAGCTACCTAATGGTACTTCTATTGAGCTTCCTAATGCCCACTTCTCTTTAAACCTTTTATACACACATTTCATTTTCCAACTGAAAAGTAATGACCCATAGGCAGCATGTGACAAACATATAAAGCACTAGTTATTCACCCCACCTCGGTCCTCCTGCCTTGGTGTCTAGTACAGAAGCAGCCATCTTACCACCTGGATGGGCCCCAGGCAACTCTGACTTGCACAGCTTCTAAAAGTGAATCAGTCAACAGAATTCCTGTTTTCCTCAGTGATGTTTTCCTCAAAGTGATGCTTTTTATTTCATCTCCCATGAAGAGACTGCTTGGTGATGTGAAGACAGACATGTTCCTGACTTCCTGAATGACACTCAGCATGAAGTCTCCACAGAGGAAACAGCACCCTCCACTGCATGTTAGCATAAGAACTAATAATGAGCTGTGAGCAGAAGCCCAGTGAAGACAACAAATGCTACTGGAGGTGGCCAGAAGTTTGTTTGCAGAGAGTTATACTTCAGCTGGACCGAAGCAAATTTCTCAGTCTCTGTGGGGAAGGAAGAAAACAGAAATGAAGACTGAGAAACCAGGCAGGATATCTCATGGATATAGAAGGAACTGCTGAAATAACTTAGTAGCCAGATCTGAAACAAAGCAAGAGTCTGCTGATAAGAATGCTCACCACTGAGCCTGCAGTCTAGAGTCAAAGGTCTGCAGGCCATCAGTTTCCAGGGTAGCAAGAAGATGAGAAAAATCAACTCTGTCAGCCATGAATGCTGAGTCTATTTTCATATGGAACCATTTAATTTGTGCCATGGAAATTGTTGGTAATATAAAATGTAAACCTACTAATTAGAGGTACAAACACTGAGCTAGTAATATTGACATTAACTGGATTTCACTTAGCTAAGAGTCTTTGGAACTATCAGCAGTCTATCTTTTCATGACAGTTTTATTAGTGATCACACCCCTTGTGATGGTTTATCTTAATGACCGACTTGAAAAGATCTGGAATCATCATAGAAAGAAGCCTCTGGGCATGCTTGTGAGGGATCACATATGCTACATCTTTGATGTGGACACAAGCATCCTGGAACTGTAAGCCAAAACAGATCCTACTATTCTTGCATTGCTTTTGTTGGGATTTTTTTTTTTTTTTTTACAGCAACAAGTAAATAGTATGCCTCTGTTTTGTCTATTAAATAAGAATCCTTTTGAATTTCTGTTTGTCTTTGCGTTAATTAGGGAAGAGGACACAGGACCTGAAACTGAAATATAAAGTCATAACAGGCTTGTCAATAGTCTTAAGTGTTCATGTCTTCCCTTTCATTGTTGCTGTCTTATAGACCCATCCACTCAGCCTTCAGTGATACTCTTGAGTTAGTTACTTTTTTTCTTACTATAACAAAATGTCTGAAAGATCAACATTACCAAGGAAGACTTCTTTAGCTCATAAATTAGGAGTGGATATAGTTCATCCCTACAGGAGAGTGTGGGTGCAGGATTGGGGGGGCAGCTTGGCTCATTGATAAACCCAATCAGGAAGCAGAATGCTAAGTATTAGACTCAGCTGGCTTCTACTTGTTTCCCTTTTGATTTGGTTCCAACCCGACCCCATGAGATGGTGTCCCTGCATTGAAGATGGGTCGTCCCTCCTCACAGAAGCGTCTCTGGAAGCACCTTCACAGAATCCCACAGAGTTCTGTCTCCTAGATGAATCTAAATCCAGTCTAGTTGACAATCAAGATTAACCACCATGGTATTTAAATGCTATCCATCAGAAATGGAAAGATCTGTTTGTAATTTTCATTGACTTTCTGTATGCAACTGAAAATGTGAATAGAACTGTAAGCAACTTCCAGACAACCTCAGTTTTTCCAGAAAGCCCTCATGCTTTTTCCTGAGGAGGAAGGAGATAGACTTCAATTGCTCAATCCACTGCTTCATTTTTGCTAACAGACAAAGGGCAAACTGTCTCAGTGTTGACATTCTTTTCATCAGTAAAATATTGTACCATGAAATTGAGCTTGTTACATACAATACATAAAATAGCTTACATTATAGTCTATCAAACAGAACAATAGCAGGTAATTAAATGGAGAGGTAAATGCTACCATATAGAAGTACATGATGGACCATCAGAATGAAAAAATCCAGGCCTAAAGTTTCAGGAAAGACTTATGGAAGAATTACACCCAAGGAAGCATGCACGAATAGATCTGAATGGTGAAGGCTTGAGAAGAAAGTGCTCAGAATAGAGCACATTAGAGAAACTTAACAATGTAAGGAGTGAGGGCATACTAAGCTTACCTCAACTATCAGAATGTTTTACTGAAAATGTTAACAAATATTCTCATGTTTCAAAACCATGTCTCATGAAAATTATGCAACATGATTGAAGAGAAATTCATATGGAGCTAAAGAACACCAGTCTGACAAAGAGTTCCTGGGATTGTAGCACCCATAGCCACTGTTGGGACAGTGATAAACAAGGGAAATGAAGGTCCTGCAAAAATTCCCTTTGGCAATGAGATATAACATAAAGCTCCATTTTTCAGGTAATGGAAACCACAAATATGCCAAACCCTGTGCACAGTGAGCTTTTAATTCCTGTATGTGCACACCTATGTAACTATTTAATATACAAAGTAGGCACAAAAACAACATCACTTAGCATCAATAAATAACAAAACAGAACAATTTTAACATTGTGCTGTAACAAAAACCATACATATACTGTCTCTTCCTCACATGACTATTCTTGGACTTTTCCACTTAAAGGAAGCACTTCTCCTTTAGTATCTGACTTCTAAGCATTAACATACTTGGACTTTGTGGCCATTATTAAGTAAAATGTGGGTTTTGTTGAACAAGCTATGTGATTCTGTGACACTCAACTTAAGTAAAAGAGCTACTTATTGACCAGTGGGTGGGTAGCACCTAGAGCATGGATACACTGGGAAGAGGGTTTATTCTTACCCTGAAAAAGAAAGCATTAGATTTCATCACATTACCCAAACACCATGCAATTTAAAATGCATAAATTGTTTATTTCTGGAATTTTCCATTGAATATTTTTCAGACTGGGGTTGACTATAGGTACCTAAAGGAGCAAAAAGTCAAACTATGTAAGAAAGGACACTGCACTTCCAGTGAATTTTGCTTCTATAGCCAAGTATGGAAAATACTTGAATAAACCAAACACACACACACGCATACACATACATATACACATGCACATACATATATATCATATATACATGCACATACATATATATATACACACACATACATACATACACACATGCATGCACATATACGTGTACACATGCATACATACACACAGAAACACATACACATGTGCACAAACATATACATACATTCAAACACATACACATATATTCATACACACAAACACAAACACACACACGCACATACAAACAAAACAGAATGAACAATCCAGAAGCAATCATCAACACTATGACAGAGACTTAGGCATGTGTGGTCATAGAGAATGACACAATGCTGGCTTGCAATGATCCCTCGAGAAAAGAGCATTTAGGCTGAAAAATGAGTGACAGAGAAACTGTGAAGAAATAAGGATGAAACAGACACAAGAAACTGTCTCTCAAAATCCCATGGGCAGAATGGTCCTGGCATGTCTGAAAGGCAAATTACCTTCCAGAGTTCTCAGACACATCTATCTGCTTCCATGTCTCCTAGCGGAAACAGCAATTCCTCTGTGTAGAACGCAGAGATCCTGTTTTAATCTCAGGAAGTCCCACCTTCCTATACTCTTTCAGCCCAGTTAAATGGCCATCAGTGACTTTTATTAACCAATCAAGAGAATGCCTCCAGAAGGGGCAGTAACCAGATCTCAGCATTGAAATCAGCCTATCAAAAGCAATGTTATTAGACCTTTCCCAACACATTATATATAAAAAACATAGTGTAACACTATAGTATGATAATGATATAACAAATATATCATAAAATATAGCAATTCAACCAATAGCTATCCCAATTTACATTTACAAAAAAAAGATCACATGGCTAAATGGAAAGGAATCAGGTTTTTGTGGGAGTGGAAATGAAAGTTCTTGGCTGTGTTTTGATTATAACTTGTGCCCCAAGGTCTTTGCATTGAAGTATCACCCTGAGGCATTCACAAACTGGAAATACAAATCAGGTATTTAAAGGAACCTTTGGGAAGTGACCAGGGTCAGATTAGGTCCTTTGGTTGGAAACTCTATAAATAAATCCTGTGGCTTCAAAAGAAGCAGAAAAGATACCAGAGAAATATGTAGACATACTCCATGACTGCTACCATGTGGTGCTCTGCTTCATCCCCAGAATCCTCCAGCAAGAAGACCATCTCCCGTGGGACTCCTTGACCTCCAGACCTATAAAGCAGCCTGACTCTGGCTTTTCATTATAGTAATGAAAGCAAACAATGTAGTACAATTGCTGTTACAAGGCTAGGCTATGAATGAGAAATTATTGTGGTTTAAAATAGTGGTAGCAGTGGAAAGTAAAAGGATTTATTTAAGCTTGCATAGACTTCACATTGATGGATTGGATACATGGATGGGAGAAAAAAATAACAAAGACTAAGTTCAAGAGCTTAGATTTAGGAGAGCGTGGGAAGGTGGTGCCTTGGGATGGTAAGAATGATGAATGAGACCAATCTGGCTGGAGAATGAGAGGGGAGCACTCACCTTTGACTGTGTGATGGATTATCTGGAGCTGCTCCATTATTAACTCATGCTGCCCCTGGACATCAGGACAACTCTGTGCAGCCATAAACCCACAGCCACTTAGAAAACTAGGTCCAGCATTGCCATGGTTTGGGTGAGGCGACACTAAGGACCTGCTGCTGCTGCTACTCCTGTCCTTCTGTGACCCGCCACAGCTTCTCTTGTCACGGTGTGTTGCTCCAGCTCATTTTGTACTTGGACTTCTACCCAATAACTCTTTTGTGTGGCGGGGGGGGGCACTTTTCATCATTTTCCCATACTGATTCTTACACCATACTGAAAATCCTTATTTTAAGTCCTTGATTGGTCAGAACCCATAGAGAAAACCTATTTGGGGACACACTGTTCACAAAAGACAGCCCCACAGCTTACCACCTTGCTTTAGTCAGCTATCCTAGGTGGTGATATCTAGGGATATTGGCTGCTGTTTATGGGAAATGACATCCTAAAGGCTATGACTAAGATCACCTGATGGGATGATGCTATGCATTCTCAATGTTAATTAACCTGTTCCCATAAGCTTGCTTGCTGTACATCAAGCAGTGGTGTTACCTTGCTTGTCTCTGATTGTTTAAATAAATGCTGGTGCCTGAGATTGGGCAAAGACAGAGATAGGCGGGACTAAGGTGCTTGGACTTCTGAAGCAGAGAGGTTGATGGGAAGAAGAAGCTTTGAGTAGCCAGAAGAAGCCTCCAGGAAAAGAAGCCAAGAGCAAAAAGGAGGACACACGCCATGTATTTCTGTTGTTTTGTATTGTATTTATTGTTATAAGAGAAAGAACCATTTGTTTGACTGAAATGGGGAGCTGTTGGGGGGAAAAAGATATACCTTAAACTTAAAAAAAAGGTAGAGGATGGGGGGTTGAGGGGAAAGAGGGTGGAAGGGTGGGACAGGAGGGGGGAGTAGGGAGGGGATTGTGGTTGAGATGTAACTTGAAGAAATAAAAAATAAATTATAAAAAAAAGAAAAAAGAACATTCCATCATTCCACATGGCCTGGAACATCAGCATAGTGTAGGAAATAACAACCCAGGGGACAAAAGAAAAGCTAAATCTTCCATTCAAACTTTGGCATGGCATGGGGAATAACAGCCCCAGGGGACATATGTATATATGAGGTCATATTTGGGAAATAGAATCAAGGGCTATCCTAGATGGGCTAAGATTGCACCATGCAGGCTAAGGTTTGATAAAATCAGCAGGACTCTGTGTGCTTATTTATAATGGCAGGTTAAGGATTAACACTGGCAATCCAACTAAATATAATATCAATACAGGTTAGTAAGTTAATTAATTATTTCTACAACTGGCACCCAACGTAATTGAATTATTTAATTCTACAATCACCAGCCCATCAATCCTACTCCTCAGACCAACAAAGATCTTTCATGTTGTCCTGTTTCTGGGTGAAAGCACTTTCACCTTCTCCCTCACCCTCCACCTCTTCTTTTTCTCCCTCTCCCTCTCCTTTTCTCCTCTATACTCTGATAGTAGAAAACTCGCTTTGGGGCATCTATGCTACGGAATATTGGAATGGAACTCGTCTATTCTCCACCTAGATGAAGCCACAGACAATTGATAGCTCTCTCCCTCCCTTCACACTCATACAAAACCACAAGTTCCCAAGAGTGAAGACTGGGTCAGCTGATCCTGAACAGTCACAGGCCACAGCTCTTGGGGGTTGCATTAGTTGCTTTTCTCATGCTGTAGCCCAATACCTGACCAAGGGCCATTTCTAGAAAAAGGATTTATTTTGGTTTCTAGTTTGAGAGGGTAGTATCCATCTTGATGAGCATGGAATGGCAGCAGACGTGGCTCAAAGCAGAGGTGGGAACAAGCTAATAGCATCTGGGTGGGTGACAGGTCATAGGAAGGGGAAATGCTGCTGCTCGACAGCTTTTCTCCCCCTCTAGCTTTCATTCAGTCCAAGAGCCCAGTCTATAAGATGTCTTAGTTACTTTTCTATTGCTATGAAGACACCCCATGACCAAGGCAACTGATAAAAGAAAGAATTTAATTGGGGGGCTTTCAGTTTCAGATGGTGAGTCCATGACCATCACAATGGGAGCATGACACAGGCTGGCAGATGTGGTGCTGGAGCCGTAGCTGAGAACTTACATCCTGATCCACAGGCAAGAGACAGAAAGAGAGCTAAGTGGAAATGGTGTGAGCTTTTGAAATCACAAAGCTCACTCCCAGTAACACACCTCCTCCAGGTCCACAGTCCTATTCCTTCCCAAAGCAGTTCCACCAACTGGGGACCAATTATTGGAGTATATGAGCCCATGGGAGCTGTGCTAGATGGTTATGTGTCAACTTAACACAAGCTATAGTTGTCTGAGAGGAAGACATTGAGAAAATATCTGTATAAGATCAGGCTCCAGGAAAGTCTGTAGGGTATTTTCTTACTTAATGATTGATGTGGGAGGGCCTAACATATTGTGGTTGTGCTGGTTGTCGTGGGATCTATAAGAAAGCAGGCTATGCAAGCCAAGAGAAGCAAGACAGTAAGCAGCATCCCTCCATGGTCTCTGTAGCAGCTTCTGCCTCCAGGTTTCTGTACTGCTTAAGTTCTTGCCCTCACTGCTTTGTTGATGAGCTGGCCAGCAAGGGTGATGAAGAAGGATCGAAGATAGCAAAGGTTATAAACCCAGATATGGCATCTTCCTCCATTTGTAGTAGGC
Organism: Lophiomys imhausi; assembly: GCA_907164525.1. Taxonomy (NCBI): domain Eukaryota; kingdom Metazoa; phylum Chordata; class Mammalia; order Rodentia; family Muridae; genus Lophiomys; species Lophiomys imhausi. Next base: position 2,654,735 of record CAJQZJ010034368.1, read on the forward strand.
AGGAGCTGGTAAAGTGGGTAGTTTTATCTTACAATTAAGTGTAGCATTTTAATTATTATTCTGTTCTTTGGGGTGTTTTTATACTGAAAATAGCTGACTAGGTATGAGAGTTGCCTTAATTTCCATCCAGTGCAAACTAAGATTGATGAATATAAAGAATGACAAAACTAAAGTTCCCCACATAGCATGCTGTGTCACATTGGTTCCACATAATGGCACATGTTCTTCACCTATGATAGTACTCAGCCTGGTGCAGTGAATCTTTCTCTCTCCCTCACTACATTTCAAGATTCTGGATAGCAGGTTGTCCTACTATCCAGAGCTCTATTTCACTGATAAAGTAAAGTAGTCAGAAGAGAATTTCCACATACTCCATCTAATTCAGCAGGGCTCATTTGACTCTCTTTCCCCACTATGGACTCTCTGTCTACTTCCTACCTAGGTTTCCTCTGTAGCACTCATTCTCGTGTATCCATCCCCCGACCCCATCATTGTGCATGTGGTCTTGGAAGAAATTCTTTATAGAATAATGACCTCAGATGGCAGGGCAAGTCACATGTGTAGTAAGTACTCAAAGAACCACACACACCCTTTGCCTTCTCTCTTCCCTCATGCATAGTTACAGAAGCAGCACTTCCTAGCAAAGTCTCTCACACTTTCCAGGTTCTTAGTCAATGAAATTTGACTTGTGTGCTTAAAGTTATTCCATCCACAGATTAGATCTACCACTGAAGATATAGCTCTGTTAGTGGAGTGCCTGCCTAGCATACAAAAGCCCTGAGTTACAGCCCCAGCACCCCATCAAGCAAAATGTGAGAGTATGCACCTTTAATCACGGCCATCAGGAGGTGAAGGCAGAAAATAAAAATTTCCAGGACAGCTGAAGCCATATAACAAGTTCAAGGTCAGCTTGTGCTCTTTGAAACCATCTCAAAAAAAAAAAAGAGATGACTTTATCTATATTGTGATTTATTTTATGATGTGAGCAGTGTAGTGAGTCTTAATCTAGAAAGAACTTCAACTTTTATTATGAGTTTTTATCTCTCAAAAGGTAGCAATATTTGTGAAGACATTGTACATCTTTTAAAAGTAAATTTCATGGAATAAACAACAAATTACAAAGAATAACAAAGTCTGTTCATATTTAGCTCATATGCTTGGGCAACCTCATTTGCTTGAGTACATCACTAGACTGGAAATCACAATGGTTCAGCACTACAGTGAACAAACAGAAGAATTTTTACTATAAAGGCTTTGCATCTTGCTGAGGGTTTCTGTATAGTGTGTTTCAAGATCCCTCACCTGCTATATGGATCTATAGCAACCAATTTAGTGAAGATGTGGAGAGAGAGGGATATGGCAGACCTAGCCCTCAAATTAAAATTCGAAAGCATAGTAATTAAAAAATAATAATAATCAAGCTATGTGTCAAAATGCTGTTTCTTTTTTAAAAGATTCATGTATTTTTATTTATGTTTATGGCTGCTTTTTTCTGTGCATATGTCAGTGTAATACATGCCCACCCAGTGCCCACATAGGCCAGAAGAGGCATCAGATTCCCTGGAACTGCAGTTATAGATGATTCTTAGCAACCACGTGGATGCTAGGATAGAACCCAAGTATTCTGGAAGAGCAGCCAGTGCTCTTAATCACTGAGCCATCTTCCAAGAATCACTGTGCATTTATTGCTCTGGAGAGCATAGTTTCTGAACTTTCATATCTTCCTTAGGACTCTATTCAATAGGTCCTTCTGTCTGTTAATATATCGACGGGTTTAAATATGTAAATGGATGTCCATGAATTAGCAAGTCACTTCTCCACATTTCTTTTTTAGAAGTTGAGAGATGCTCTCTGATGCATGCATGTTTTACAAAAGATTGGAAACAAAGTGTGTTTGCACTTATATATTGGACAGGCTATTGGAAATGTGGAGGGCAAGCTAATCTGTCAACCCTCCCTTAACCACCCCACTGACATTCTCATTAATAAGTCGAGGAAGAGTCTCCTGCTTAGCTGCAGGAGAAAAATGACTCCTGTAGCTGATCAGAGGACATTCGTTTGCTCAAATTAATACCCCAAAGCTCAGTGGCTAATGTGCTCTAATGATCACAGAGTGTTTTCATACATGGCTTATTTATTCCCTGCTACCTTCTAATTTGCATGAATAGCTATTGTACATTAGCAAATAAAAAAACTAAGTCATTCCTTAAAAATTTAAGAGACCATGCCAAGTCACAGATAAATGAATTTTTCAATGATGCACAAAGATACAGTTATTAAAATGAGGTTGTAATAGTAGAATCTTCCCCCAGTCTCTCTCTTTCTCTCTATCTCTCTGTCTCTCTGTCTCTATCTCTCTCTCTCTTTCTCTCTCCCCTATTAAAACCTTACTTTTCGTAAGTCACTTCAACTTAGTGTTTTAATACAGGAAATATGGTAACAAAGAAGGCTAACCATGGTCCTACACACCAACAACTTATAGATATGTGGACTTTTTCAACCTACAAAAATATTACAATGTTTAAACCAACAGTGAATATGCAGCTTAAAATAAGTCAACATAAGATATAAATCTAAGATATTTTTACAAATAGCATAAAAGAAGTACAACTATTATGACAAGACATATGAAAGAACAGCTTCAGATTGATGCTAGTTGAGTAGCCTTACCAAATACGTAAAATCAATTCTTTGAAGTCTTTAGGAGATTAATGAACTCTTCCTGGAATGGGAGTGGCCTTCACACCTTCCATTCAAAAAAAAAAAACTTTCTCTGAAGAGTCCTTGCCTTCCATAAAGCAAAGTGTTTGATTTGTTTACAATAGTTTCCTTAAAAGCCAGGTGAGGTGGAACATATCTCTAACCTCAGAACTCTAAAAGCTGAGACAGAAGTACCAAGGTTCAAGGTGAACCTAAGGTACATAGGAAAATCATATCCCCATTTAAAAAAAAAAAAAAAAAAAAAAGGTGATAATTGTAAAAGGAACAAAGCCTGCCATTGAGCAGGAAAAAGGCCTGCTGCTAAACAGCACATGAGTGGCTGGGCCTCCGCAAGCATCTGCCTTGAGACCTGCTGGGACCTGCCTGGAGACTGATGAGACTCAGTAATGAGATTAGCCAATGAGGAAGAGCCACAGCAGCCTGCAGTTCAGGAGCCAATGGGACTCTGAGTGGAGAGTATAAAGGGGACATCTCTTCCTGAAGTAAATGGATCTGCTTTTGCCACTTACCGGATCCCTGGAGTCTGGGTCGTTGGCTCCATGCCAGCTCATCTCCACCCCCCCAGAGTCCTGGGCAACAGATAATAAAAGCAATATCAGTTCCTGATGGGAGGACACTGAGAGCCTGTCATGCAGCCTCATGGGTGACTTGCATTTGCTTGTTTGTTTGCATGTTTGTATCTGTGCTGCTGAGAACTAATCCTGGGAATAGATGGTAGGCAAATGCTCTACCACTGGGCTGCACCAGCAGCCTTCAAAGTCTCCTTAAACTCATGGGCTAGTCCTGCTTTGAGATGAAGGGGTATGAAGAATTCCACTGAGCAGCTCCATTGAGCCCTGATTTAACAAGCTCCACCTTGTTATTACTGGTGCTCCAGTTCTTTGACCTTTGACCACCAGCCAGTTTCCTGGTTCTTATCCATTGCACATACCTGACAAAACTGACATGACTGAGGCCCTATCTTACTTTTGTTTCCTATAAGATTGAGATAAGGCTTACCTACTCACCTCTTCTCAGAAACAGAAACTCAATCTCCAAAGTCTCGCTAGCCAGTGCAATCTCATGTTCGGTCTTCCCTCTTTTTGAAAATGGCTGCAGAGATCTTTTTCTTCCCCAAAGGAAAATCTATAGTACACTCGGTATAGGTCTTGTGCATACAGGTGTGGCAATAATATGCCAGGATCGGGCAATAATATGCCAAGATCAGTGAACATTAAAAACTAGCAGAGAAATATAAAGACAATGAGTAACAGATGCTACATTGAAAGAAATAGGGAATAAAACTGACAAAAAATAATCTCTTATTCAACTGCACAACTGAAAAGAGACTCCTCATAGTAGCTGAAAAGAGTAAGATTAAATGAATATGAATAATAGGTTATTCTAAGAATGAGAAGGTAGACATGCATTTTCCATAGACAATGAATTATAAGCCATTTGTATTAGAGATGTATTCATACAGAGGCATGATAAGAGATAAGAGTGAAATCTGAGCTAATGGTAAATGGGCCATGAATTTCACTTGGAAATATATGAAGGTTTTAGCAGGGAAGTGATCCAATTTCAGCGATATCCAAGAATGTCTCTATTTGTGGCAATTAACAGGTCATGTTAGTTGAGTAATGAAAGAGAGAGAAGGAGACTCCGAAGCTAACTCAACCATCCCAACATCCAGGGGTTAAAGTGAGCTAAGGCTTTAGTAGCAATGGGATAAAACGGGGAAGAAATCTTTGCTGAATTGTGTAGATTAGAGTTTTACTTCTTACAGTCCCATAAAAAAATCTAACAAATAAACCTTAAAATGCACACAGTAATAAAAGGAGAGCCAAACCAAGGAATAAAAAAAACAGAGAAGTGGAGAATCAAGGGAAGAGAACAGGAACTATGTATTTGAGTACCAAAAATAGGATTCAAGAGATGGAAGACAGGATCTCAGGCATGGAGGATTCGATGGAAGAAATAAATACAACATCCAAAGAAAATGAGAAAGCTAAAAAATCTCTCACCCACAATATCCAAGAAATCAAGGACTCAATGAAAAGACAGAACCTAAGAATTATAGGCATAGAGGAAAGAGAAGACTCCCGACTCCATGGTCCAGGAAATATCTTCAACAAAATCATAGAAGAAAATTTCCCAAACCTAAAGAAAGAGATGCCAATAAAAATCCAAGAGGCTTACAGAACACCAAACAGATTAGATCAGAAAAGAAACTCCTCTTGCCACATAATAATTGAAACTCCAAATGTAGAGAACAAAGAAAGGATATTAAAAGCTGTAAGAGAAAAAGGCCAAGTCACATACAATGGGAGACCCATCCGAATTACACCTGACTTCTCCTCAGAAACTTTAAAAGCTAGAAGGACCTGGACAGATGTCCTACAAGCCCTGAGAAAACATAGGTGCCCAGCCAGACTACTATATCCAGCAAAAATCTCTATCAACATAGATGGAGAAAACAAGATATTCCATGACAAAATACAATTTAAACAATATCTACCCACAAACCCAGCCCTACAGAAGATCCTAGAAGGAAAATTCCAACCCAGATAAGATAACTACACTCAAGAACACAAAGGAAATAGGAACCTCCACAGCAACTAAACAAAAAGAAACACAAGATGAACAGCTATACCAAAATAATGGGAAATAACAACCCCTGGGCACTAATATCCATCAACATCAATGGACTCAACTCGCCAATAAAAAGACACAGACTTACAGACTGGATCCGTAAACAAGACCCATCTTTTTGCTGTATACAAGAAACACATCTCACTATTGAAGATAGACACTATCTCAGAGTAAAGGACTGGGAAAAAGGTTTTCCAAGCAAATGGACCCAGGAAACAAGCTGGAGTAGCCACACTAATATCAAACAAAATAGACTTCCAATTGAAATTAATAAAAAAAGACAGAGAAGGGCATTACATACTCGTTAAAGGAAATATTCATCAAGAGGACATCTCAATATTGAACATCTGTGCCCCAAATACAAAGGCACTTACATTTATAAAAGAAACGCTTCTAAAACTTAAATCACATATCGATCCAAACACTTTAGTAGTGGGAGACTTCAACACCCCACTCACAACTATGGACAGATCATCAAGACAGAAGCCAAACAGAGAAATAACGAAATAATGAGTCTAACAGAGATCATGAACCAAAAGGACCTAACAGATATCTACAGAACGTTTCACCCAAACACAAAAGAATACACCTTCTCTTCAGCACCTCACGGAACCTTCTCCAAAATCAACCATATACTTGGACACAAAGATAGCCTCAACAGATACAAGAAAATTGAAATAACCTCTTGTATCTTATCAGACCACCATGGAATAAAGCTGGACTTCAATAGCAAAAGAATCAACAGAAAGTCTACACTCACATGGAAATTGAACAACTCTTTACTAGAGGACCACTGGGTCAGGGAAGAAATAAAGAAGGAAATCAAAGACTTCTTAAAATCCAACAAAATGAAGACACAACATACCCAAACCTATGGGACACAATGAAAGCTGTGCTACGAGGAAAGTTCATAGCACTAAGTGTCTTCAAAAAGAAAATTGTGATAGCTCATATTAGCGAATTAACAGCTAAACTGGGTAAATTGGAAAAAAAAGAGGCAAACACTCCCAAGAGGAGCAGAAGGCAGGAGATCATCAAACTTAGTGCTGAAATCAACAACTTAGAAAGAAAAAGAACTGTACAAAGAATCAATGAAACCAAGAGTTGGTTCTTCAAGAAAATCAACAAAATAGACAGACATTTAGCCAAGTAAACTAAAAGACAGAAGGAAAAAACCCAAATCAACAAAATCAGAAATGAAAAGGGAGAAATAACAACAGACATTGAGGAAATCCAGAGAGTATTTGGGTCCTACTTTAAAAATCTATACTCCACCAAATTTGAAAACTTAAGTGAAATGAACAATTTTCTTGATAGATTCCACCTACTGAAGCTAAATCAACATCAGATAAACAGATTAAACAGCCCTATAACCCCCAAGGAAATAGAAACAGTCATTAAAAATCTCACAACCAAAAAATGCCCAGGGCCAGATGGCTTTAGCACGGAATTCTACCGGACCTTCAAAGAGGAGCTAACACCAATACTCTTCAAGCTCTTCCACCAAATAGAATCAGAAAGAACATTGCCAAACTCATTCTATGAGGCCACAGTCACCCTGATTCCTAAACCACACAAACCCCAACAAAGAAAGAGAACTTCAGACCAATCTCCCTCATGAACATAGATGCAAAAATATTTAATAAAATACTAGCAAACCAAATTCAAGAACACATCAAAAGTATCATACACCATGATCAAGTAAGCTTCATCCCAGGAATGCAGGGATGGTTCAATATACGAAAGTCTATCAACGTAATTTACCATATAAAAAAAATGAAAGAAAAAAAAAACACATGATAATCTCGCTAGATGCAGAAAAAGCATTTGACAAAATCCAACACCCCTTCATGCTAAAAGTTCTGCAGAGAATGGGAATACAAGGACTGTACCTAGAAATAATAAAAGCAATGTACAGCAGGCCAGTGGCCAACATCAAATTAAGTGGAGAGAAACTTGAAGCATTTCCTCTAAACTCAGGGAGAAGACAAGGATGTCCACTTTCACCATATCTCTTCAATATAGTACTTGAAGTTCTTGCTAGGGCATTAAGACAACTAAAGGAGATCAAGGAGATAAATATTGGAAACGAAGAAGTCAAATTATCCCTATTTCCAGATGATATGATAGTATACATAAGTGACCCCAAAAATTCCACCAGAGAACTCTTACAGCTGATAAACACCTTCAGCAAAGTGGCTGGATACAAAATTAATTCAAAAAAAATCAGAAGCCCTTCTTTATACAACAAACAAATGGGCTGAGAAAGAAATAAGGGAAACAACCCCCTTCACAATAGCCACAAACAACATAAAATACCTGGGGGTAACTCTAACTAAGCAAGTAAAGGACCTGTACAAGAAGAACTTCAAGCCCTTGAAGAAAAAAATGAAAGAGGCCTTTAGAAGATGGAAAGATCTCCCATGCTCATGGATAGGTAGGATGAACATAATAAAAATGGTATAAGAGATAGATAGGGCATCTTCAAAAACCTCAAGAGATCTGCAGAATATGGCATTCAAAGATGTTTTCTTAACTTAAGATTTTTTGATATCGAGACATGTCAGCTCCTGACAGCACCCCCTATATTACTCCAAGTAGAAGATGAGCATCGAAGAATCTCCAGTGGTAGATGATTAAATTGGTGGTAAGCCATTCTCTTGGCAAGAAAAACCACTTGCTTCAACTGTAGACAGACTTCTGTCCAAAAAGGACAAAACTTGGAAGCAGGTAAGTCGACAGCCTAGCTCTGCCAAGACAGGGTAGGTAAGTCCTTCATAATTCCTGCTCTACAACCAATGTCTGTCAGAGAAATGGGGCCAAATGGCTGAAGATTGATGCTGTAATGTATGGAGAGAAAATGGGAACTGTCCAGGCAGCCACTGGTATGTCATTTTTTAGTTTTGGAAGCTGCAGGCCCTGCACTTCCTATATAATCAGATATATTTATCCCTCTCAGGTCTCTGAGGTCGTTGAAGAATAGATACCTAGAGTCTCATAGTTAAATTTTGAGTTGTTTAGGAATCAAGAGGGTGTTCTGGATCTAAGAAGATATTTTTAAAATTATGAGGCAAGTTAGTATGAAAGCTGAGTTAGATATAGAACTTTAAATTCATGGAGATGGTTAGATAGTAGAATGTTAAAGTCAGGTGCCAAATACATATGGACTGGACATTGGGAATGTATGCTAAGCCATATAACACTTATAATCGTGGCCTATTTATTTCTGTTGTTTTGTATTGTATTTATAGTTATAAGAAAAAGAACCATTATTTGGACTGAAAGGGAGAGCTGTTGGGGGGAAAAATAAATACCTTAAACTAAAAAAAAAAAAAAGAAGGGAAGAGGATGGTGGGGCTGAGGGGGAGGAGAGTGGAAGGGTGGGACTGGAGGGGGGAGTAGGGAGGGGATTGTGATTGAGATGTAACTTGAAGAAATAAAAAATAAATTATTAAAAAAAAATGGCCATCCTAACAAAAGCAATATATAGATTCAATGCAATTCCTATGAAAATACCAACACAATTTTTAAAGACTTGGAAAGAGCTATTCTCAATTTCACGTGGAACAACAAAAAGCCCAGAACAGCTAAATCTTGTACAATAAAAAAACATCTGGAGGTATCACCATCCCAGATTTCAAGCTGTACTACAGAGCAATAGTGGAAAAAACAGCATGGTATTGGTATAGAAACAGACCAGTAGATCAATGGAATCAAATTGAAGATCCAGAAATAGACCCACACACTTATGGCCACCTAATTTTTGACAAAGAAGCCAAAAGCGCACAATGGAAGGACAGCAACTTCAACTAATGGTGCTTGTCCAACTGGATGTCCACTTATAAAAGAATGAAATTAGACCCATACTTATCACCTTGTACAAAACTTAAGTCCAAGTGGATCAAAGACCTTAACATAGGACCGGTAACACTAAATCTACTAGAAGAAAAAGTGGGAAAAATCCTCGAACTAATTGGCACAGGTGACAACTTCCTGAACAGAACACCAACAGCTCAGGACCTGAGATCAACAATCAATAAATGGGACCTCATGAAACTGAAAAGCTTCTGTAAGGTAAAAGACACTGTCATTCGAACACAACGGCACATCTGACAGAGGGCTAATATCCAAAATCTACAAAGAACTCAAGAAATTAAATACCAAGAAACCAAACAATCCAATCAAAATTGGGGGACAGAGCTAAATAGAGAATTCACAAATGAGGAATCCCTAATGACTGAGAGACACTTGAAGAAATGCTCAACATCCTTAATAATCAGAGAAATGCAACTCAAGACGACTCTGAGATTCCATCTCACACCTGTCAGAATGGCTAAGATCAAAAGCTCAAATGACAGCACATGCTGGCGAGGGTGTGGAGAAAGGGGAACCCTACTCCATTACTGGTGGGAGTGCAGTTTTGTGCAACCACTATGGAGGCCAGTCTGGTGATATCTTAGAAAACTTGGAATAAGTTTGCCTCAGGACCCAGCCATCCCACTTCTGGGTATACACCCAAATGACTTCTCACGGAATCATAAGGAAGTTTCCTCATCTATGTTCATAGCAGCTTTATTTGTAATAGCTAGAAACTGGAAACAACCCAGATGTCCCTCAACCGAAGAATGGGTTAAAAAACTGTGGTACATCTACACAATGGAATATTATTCAGCTATCAGGAACAATGTAATTATGCAATTTGCAGCCAAATGGATGGGACTAAAAAAGCTCATCCTGAGTGAGCTAACCCAGACTCAGAAGGATATATATGGCATCTATTCCCTTATAGTAGGATTTTAGCTATATAGTAGAGGATATCGATACTACAACTAACACACCAAAGGGAACATGGACATAGACTTTTTATTTTTTATTTTTTCTATATTTTATCCTTTTTTATCTGCTTGTCTGCTTGTTTGTTTGTTTTTTAGTTTTCTCTCCCGGACAATGAGACACTTTTCACTGGTGGTACTGCCTCATAGACCCCCAATGAATGAGGAGGCTCTTGGCCCTTATACAACCTCTGAACTGAGATGAGGGACTGTTATATAGGGACACCACACCCCAGAGAAATTGGATGGAAGGATTAGGGGGTAAAGAAAAAAAATGAAATGTGAAGTTTCAGCCTTTTGCTACTAATTGTCACAAACTGTTTAGGATAATTAAGAAATGTAAACTAATAGTCATGCAAGCCTGTCATTGTGTTAGGTACTATGACAGTCTATTATAGTTATTTTCTAAGCTAATCAGAAATAAAGCTGCTAAGAGACAAGCAACATCTGCTTATCCTAATATAAGAGATAGATAGGGCTTCTTCAGAAACCTCAAGACATCTGCAGAATATGGCATTCAAAGAAGTTTTCTTAACTTTAGATTTTTTTTGTATCGAGACATATCAACTCCTGACAGCACCCCCTATTCTACTCCAAGTAGAAGATGAGCATCAAAGAATCTCCAGTGGGAGATGATTGAATTAATCACAAGCCTATCTCTTGGCAGGAAAAAACCCTTGCTCCAACTGTAGACATAATGCTCTCCAAAAAGGAAAAAACTTGGAAGCAGGTAAGTCGACAGCCTGGCTCTGCCGAGACAGGGTAGGCAAGTCCTTCATAACCCCTGCTCTACAATAAATGTCTGTCAGAGAAACGGGGCCAAACGACTGAAGATCGATGCTGTAATGTATGGAGAGAAAATGGGAACTGTCCAGGCAGCCACTGGTATGTCGTTTCTTAGTTTTGGAAGCTGCAGGCCCTGTACTTTCTATAAAATCAGACATATTTATCCCTCTCAGGTCTCTGAGGTGGTTGAAGAATAGATAGCTAGAGTCTCATAATTAAATTTTGAGTTGTTTAGGAGTCAAAAGAGTGTTATAGATCTAGGATAATGCTTTTAAAATTGTTTTGCAAGTTAGTATGAATGTTGAGTTAGATATAGAACTTTAAACTCATGGAGATGGTTAGATAGTAGAAAGTTAAAGTTAGGTACCAAATACATATGGACTGGACATTGGGAATGTACGCTAAGCCATATAACCCTCATAACTGTGGCCTAATTACCTGTGTTGTTTTGTGTTGTATCTATTACTATAAGAGAAAGAACCATTTGTTGGACTGAAAAGGGGAACTGTTGGGGGAAATAAGATATACCTTATACTTAAAAAAAGGGAAGAGGATGAGGGGTTGAAGGTAAGAGGGTGGGACTGGAGGGGGGAGTAGGTAGGGGAATGCGATTGAGATGTCTGTCAGAGAAATAGGACCAAAAGGCTGAAAATTGATGCTGGAATGTATGGAGAGAAAATGGGAACTGTCCAGGTAGTCACTGGTTTGTCATTTCTTAGTATTGGAAGCTGCAGGCCCTGCACTTCCTATATAATCAGATATATTTATCCTTCTCAGCTCTCTGAGGTGGTTGAAGAATAGACAGCTTGAGTCTCATAGCTAAATTTTGAGTTGTTTAGGAATCAAGAGAGTGTTGTAGATCTAAGAAGATGGTTATAATAGTGATGCAAGTTAGTATGAAAGCTAAGACAGTTATAGAACTTTAAACTCATAGAGATGGTTAGAAGGTAGAAGGTTAAAGTCAGGGGCCAAATATGTATGAACTGGACATTGGGAAGGTATACTGGGCCATTTAACTCTCATAAATGGGGCATATTTAATTCTGCTGTTTTGTATAGAATTTACTGTTATAAGAGAAAGAACCATTTGTTGGATTGAAAAGGGAAGCTGTTGGGGGGAAGAGGGTGGAAGGGTGGGACAGGAAGGGGGAATAGGGAAGGGTTTGTGACTGAGATGTAACTTGAAGAAAAAAAAATAAAGTACGTATATAAAAAAAAAGTAAAACTATGTAGGGAAAGACATCTTTTATAGCCATATCTTATACTTCTCTGTTTTATATTAATCTTTCTTCTTTTTGATTTATTTTTGTCAACTTTTTTCTTTTATTTGTTTATTTTACATTTCAATCAACCCCCCTCCACCTCCCACCCACTTCCCCTGTACTTCCTCCTCCCTCTGAGAACCCTCTCCCTACCAGCCCAGTACCAAACCACTCTTGCAGGTCAAATTGCATCAGGACTAAGTCCTCTCCCACTGAGACAAGACAAGGCAGCTCTGCTAGGAAAATGAGATCCAGGGAGAGGCAACAGAGACATTTATATTAATCTTATAGGTACAGAACATGATTTGTTAGTAGTTCTTGTCTTAATAAAGGACAATTCAAGACCTAATTTGGGTGGACTTACTCATGTCTCCATCCTTATTCTTTCCTATTTCTCTGACATTCATACTTAACTACTCCGTCCTCTTTCCTTTTTTTGTTGACTCTTGTAATCCTGCAGTAACCTTTGTTTCTTTTCTTGATACTCTTCCTTCATTCCCAGACTTTCAGTTGTTTTCTCTCACATCTTTGTTTCTAGAACTAGCCCTACTTCCTGATTCCAGACTTGTCTTTCCAGCTATTGTCTAGAAATCTCTGACTGAATATCTTTCCAAAAATGTCAGTTTCAACATGTCTGAAACAAGCCCTTGTCTTTTGTCTATATATAACCTGCTTGCTGATTTTTTGGGAGGGGGAGGACAGGGTATCTTATAACCGAGGCTGTCCTGGAATTCATTCTATAGCTTAGATTGATATCAAACTTGTGATCCTCCTGCCTCTGCCTCCTAGGTGCAGGTCTATGCTACCATGCTTACCTAGTATACTAACTTCAACTAGATATAGCTCAGCAACTAAGAACACAGCACTGGCTGTCCATAAAGAGGACCCAGGTTTAGTTTCCAGCACCCACATGGTGACTCACAACTTTCTATAACTGCACTTCCAAGTTATCCAATGCCTTATGACCTACACAGTTACCAGATACACACATGGTGCAGTTACATACATGCAGGCCCTCAAATATACACATAAAATAACAGTAACTCCTAAAATTTAATTTTTCTAGGTGAAATTCATATAGCAAAATTAATTATTTGAAAGTGAACAAGTCAGAAGCATTAGTACATTTATGATGTGCAGTCTCCACTTCTGTGTGGTTCCAAAGCATCTCTGTCACTCTAAAGTGAAGTCTCTATTCATTGACCACTTTCTTCCTATTGCTTCTTTCCTCAAACCTTGGCAGCCACTGATAAAGCATTCTGCCACTGTGGATTTATGTATTAAAGATATTTCATACAAAAAAACAGAGAAGTAAAGGAATACTGGAATATGTATAGCAGAAAAGAAAGGTCAAAGGAAGATAGAAGATAGTGCTTGCAAGAGCAAGAGCAGAGCAAGGAAGCTGAGTTATCTTCACAAACTAGAGGCATCCTGTGGCTTGAACATGCAGGGTATGGGGAACACAGCCAGCACCAGACTGAGCCCCCCATGGAAGCATGCCAGTCTTTCCATATACTCAGAGACTAGACTGGCATTGTCTACATTCAACAGAAAACGTAGCCCATTCTCTTTCAAGAGCTAGAAATCAGATACAGGTGGGACCTAGACTGATATCAGGATAATTTCATGAAGTTCTACACACAGAACAGGAATCCCATTCCATACTTCCCCCAACTTTTTCAAATCTCTGTCATTCATTTTTTTCCTCAAAAGTGAATGAGGGGGTAATAACACTCCCAGTACAAGAACTTGTATTCTGTCAAGTTTAGCTACAAGAAAACCTACTAGTCAACAAGCCTTGAAATCACACACAACGCTTCTAAACCATATCTTAGGATATATTCTTAAATAACCAAGAACAGGCAAGGATGAGAAAAGCTAGGATACTAATGAAAGATGAGAAGTCAAACAAGAAGAATAAGGAATGCAGAAGAGAGACAACAAAAGAGAGCAGAAGCAATGCATTCATACAATTCTTATGATCAGAAACCTTCAAGAGATGAAAAGTATGTAGTGCACACATATCCAGCACTTGGGAAGCTGAGACATGGGGTTCATGTGTTCATATCAAACCAGGCTACATAGTGAGTTTGAGGTATACTAGTCTGAGATATATACCAAGACTTGATCTACCAATTCAAAAGGAAGACAGACAGAGACAGAAAGATAGACAGAAAAAGAATACATACAATTTTAATATTAAAATTAAGTATAAGGAATATCGTGCTTAAATGGAGAAGAATTTTAATTGAAAAGCTCTTGGAAGCTGACAGTGTAGGAGAAGAAAAACGAGTCAATAGAAAAATAAGCTGGTAAATAAAAGATGCTTCAGAGGTTAAGAGAGGTTAACAGTAGACATTGCTTTTGCAGAGGACTCCAGTTGAGTTCCTGACTTCCAATTGGAACAGCTCATAGTGTCCTGTAACTCTAGTCCCAGGTGATCCAAAACATGTAATTATATATATATATATATAAATAAATATTTATCTTATTTAAGTAAATAAATAAGCAAAATCAGAAAAACTAGAATTTCAGGAGGAAGGACTGAATGCAGGAACAGAGCACATGTGTCATGAAGTGTATATGGAAGCTATGAACGAGGATATAAGTCAACTGTTTTTCCAGTTTTAACTGTCACGTTTTCATTTCACAAATTGTTTGTGAAATTGTAAAGTACCAAATGAAGCTCCTGGCTTCAGAATGACTACTATAACTGCATGGAAATTCATTGAGGTGCTTAGACTTTGAGTCTGATCAAGTATTTGTTTTGCAGTTTTGTTAATCCAGCTATGTGATATTTTAATAGGAAGTTGTTTAAAATAAAGTCTTTACATTTTTTCTTTTAAAAAAAGAGAGTCCCTTGCAGAAGGTATAATCTAGAGACAAAAATGGAGAGAATAGGTAAGGAGACACAAAAATGTAGAGGTTTGTTAGTAGAGTTCAAGCAGTCAAGTAAGAGAGAACTGCAAGGGGACAATGACAGATATGAAATAAATGAAGAAGGGAAAAAAAGGATCTATCTAGACACAGTACCTAGATTAACAGACTGAAGCGGCTGGAAAGTTGGCACTGTAACTGAAAAGACACTTAACAGGGCTACAAATTTTCAGGGACTAGAGATAGAGAGCATAACACAAAACCAGGGTGATATCAGATATCTAAGCAGCAGTATTGGAACCTGACAAAAATGCAGCAATGCCTTTGGTGTTGAGCAAAGACTGATGCCCATTCTGGAACTGTAAATGCAGACAAACTGTTGCAGTGAGAAGATACAATCACACTTTTCACTCTCTCATACAGACAATTTCCAAACGAAATAGAGGGAAGGAAGGAGGCAGAAAGAGAGAAGGGAAAAAGAGGAAAGAGAAGAGAATGAGAGGGGAGAGGAGGGGAAAGGAGGGGGAGGGGAAGGAAGTGGAGGGGAAATTACCAGTATGATCATTCTCAACTTTATATGGAATAATAAAAAACCCAGAATTGCTAAATCAATCCTGTACAGTAAAAAAACATCTGGAGGTATCACCATCCCAGATTTCAAGCTGTACTACAGAGCAATAATAATAAAAACAGCATGGTACTGATATAGAAACAGACCAGTGAATCAATGGAATCAAATTGAAGACCCAGAAATGAACCCACACACCTATGGCCACTTAATTTTTGACAAAGAAGCCAAAATCGTACAATGGAAAAAGGACACCAACTGCAACAAATGGTGCTGGTCTAACTGGATGTCAACATGTAAAAGAATGAAATTAGACCCATACTTACCACCTAGCACAAAACTTAAGTCCAAGTGGATCAAAGACTTTAACATAAGGCTGGTCACACTAAATATACTAGAAGAGAAAGTGGGGAAAACCCTCTAACTAATTGGCACAGGTAACAACTTCCTGAACAGAATACCAACAGTTCAGGCTCTAAGACCAACAATCAATAAATGGGACCTCATGAAACTGAAAAGCTTCTGTAAGGCAAAAGACACTGTCATTTGAACAAAATGCCAACCTACAGATTGGGACAAGATCTTCACCAACCCCACATCTGACAGAGGGATAATATCCAAAATTTACAAAGAACTCAAGAAATTAAATGCCAAGAAACCAAATAATCCAATTAAAAAATGGGGAACAGAACTAAACAGAATTCATAAAGGAGGAATCCATAATGGCTGAGAGACACTTGAAGAAATGCTCAGCATCCTTAATCATCAGAGAAATGCAACTCAAGACGACTCTGAGATTCCATCTCACACCTGTCAGAATGGCTAAGATCAAAAGCTCAAATGACAGCACATTCTGGCAAAGTTCTGGAGAAAGGGGAACATTCCTCCATTGCTGGTGGGAGTGCAAGCTGGTGCAAACACTGTGGAAATCAGTCTGGCGATACCTTAGAAATCTTGGAATAGCTCTACCTCAAGACCCAGCCATACCACTTCTGGGTATACATCCAAATGATTCCTCAACAAACCACAAGGACATTTCTTCATCTATGTTCATAGCAGCCTTATTTGTAATAACTGGAAACTGGAATCAACCCAGATGTCCCTCAACGAAAGAATGGATTAAAAAATACTGTGGTACATCTACACAATGGAATACTACTCAGCCATCAGAAACAATGAAATCAAGCAATTTGCAGCCAAATGGATAGAACTAGAGAAGCTCATTCTGACTGAGCTAACCCAGACTCAGAAGGATGCACATGGCATCTATTCACTTATAGTCAGATTTTAGCCATATAGTACAGGATAACTATACTACAACCAATACACCAAAGGGAACATGAACATAGACTTTGTACCTGTCAATGAGACACTTTGCCCTAGTAGTGCTGCCTTTTAGGCCCCCAGTGTATGAGGAGGCTCTTGGCCCTCATATGACTGCTGAACTGGGGCAAGGGATTGATATGTAGGGACGCTCCACTCCAGAGGAGTGGAATGGAAGGGATAGGGGGTAGAGGGTGGGAGGGCAGGACTGGGAGGGGTGGAAAGAGGGCACCATGGTAGAGATGTAACCTGAAGTAATAAATAAACATAAAAAAGAAAAAAAAAAAGAAACTACAAGACGAACTCTGATGAAATTATAAAATAACAAAGAAGAGGAAATGTGGTATTCAGCTCTACAAGGGAAGAAGAGGCCACTCACAGAAAAGCAACCATGCAGTAGTTTCAGAAGGATTTGCCTAGTCAGAGCTGTGTTGAGAGATGCAGGAAGAAAGTCTTTGAGAGTAAAATGAAATTGATGAGTCATCTGATATGCTCAATAGTTAAAAGTAAATTTACTCTGCTCTCAGGTGTTTGTGAGTGAAGTAATACTAGGGGCACAGGGACTTGATAAAGAAAAGTGAAAACAATTACCAATTTCTGAGTAAGTCTACAGTAGTTACACAAGAAAGAATGTGTAACCCTAGCAAGCCTCTGTCAGTCAGTGGGTGACAAGTATGTACATAAAACGGAATGCTTATTTAACCCAAAACTGAAATAATGAAAGTACTGAATGCCCAGTCACCAAAAATTGAAATAATTACATTAAAGATTTAAAAAATGACAAGAGGAAAAGATTAGAACTTTAAAGAAACAAATTCTTATGGTCTAAGGAAGGAAAGGACTATTATCTAAAATGGGAAATGGTAAAATAAAGTATATGTTGGTGTCCCAGACACAAGGATGTGGAACTCAGAAGAAATGTGTTTTAAAATCTTTGCTGTTTTTTTTTTTTTAATTTTGTTCTCTTGGAACTGTTCTTAAGCACAGAAAGAAATAAATGTGGGAAAAGTCTGCTATTTTTGCCTATAAATCTTACAGACATCCTTGACATTTTAAAACATGGTTATAAATAGTCTTGATTAAAACTATTTTTAAAAGAAAGGGAAAGTTCAGAAGTTATTACAAAGCAAAACCTACAGGCGAGACAAAAATGGCCATTTTAGGTTTTTGTTTGGTTGATAGGGGGTGTTGTTTGTTTGTTCGTTCGTTTGTTTGATTGAGATAGAGTCTCACTATGTAGCACTGACTGTTCTGGAACTCAGTATGTAGATCAGGCTGGCTTCTAACTTCTACCTTTTTCTTACAGAGATCTCCCTGCCTCTGCCTTCCAAGCACTGGGACTAAAGGCATATGCCACTGTGCGTAGCAAAAAAGAGTAAACTTTAAAATGAAGAGAATTTAAACTGACATCATGATCAAATGCCATGATGACTGAAGAGCTCTGAACACAATCGCCTAGGAGAGATACCAGAAGTTCACAGGGGGCGTGGCTCTGGTGTGATTGAAAGCCCACTGTTCAGACTGATGGGCAGAGGGCATGGTTTCTAATCCTTGTTGCATGACGCATGGCATGTAAGATTGGACTGGATAAATTACAGATCCACCTTTAGCCTCTTTAGCTTGCAAGAGAAGGTGCTGAGTCCTTTGATCTCCCCAGTAACAAGGAACTTTACAATTGTGTTGATTCCCACAACAGACTAACCAACTGAGGGCACCAGGAAGCCACTGGAAATTCAGACCGAAGGGAAGATGGAAAAAGAAGAGCTGGAGAGCAAGAGCCTGTGAAATGGGACACCTAAAGAGAAAGTCTCTGAAGCAAAGGCAGAGGGATGGAGAGACCGGATAAGACCCTAGGAAATGCCCATCTTAAGAGGAAAGCCTAATGCTGCCACGGCAGCATGTGTTTCAAAAAATAAATGAATGATGACAGTTAGCTATTCATCCGCTGGCTTTGTATACATAAATTCAGGGACATCATGCCTCTGAACTGTCAGACCCACGCACACAAACCACTAGAAACTGTGATAACAGACCCAATGTAAAAACAGGAAATTCTGAGGAATTACATATACATGTCTCTATGTTCACTAATGAACCATAAGTATTGTGTCCTAGACCTTCCCATTCAGAATATTGAAGGTGGAATTTTATTTTTCACCTTAAGGAAAGTGCCAGTGATTGAAATCTTGTCTCGGACCATGAATTTTCATGATATCTAGGTGGCTACTCAGCCACTAACTTCACATATATAAGCCCCAGCTGCAAACCAAGCAAGGCTAAGTGAAAATCACACTCTTGGCTCTCCAAGCTCTGTCACAACTGCACACACTGCTTCCTTCAATTTATTTCTTGAGTAGTATCATTCATCAATCAAGTACAAACATCAATAACACCCCCCAAATAAATTTATTTCATTCACCAGAGGTAAGAAATCCTTTTCTGAGTTGTACTGTTCTTCACTTGTATATGCTTCCCACTGTGGCCCACAAGGACCACTGTATTTTATACTTAAAAGGTCTTTCCACTATGTATCTGAAAGTGCTGTTTTACTATATGATCTGTGGGGTTTTTTTCTATATTTACCATCAAAAATTACATATTATACTGTTTAAAAGGCACTATTAATAAAAAAAATGAAGAAAAGACCATGGGATAAGAGAAAATATAGAACCTGAAGGACAAGTATCATCATTTTCCTGTTTGCTGTGGCAGCAATGAAACACACCGTTCTGTGCACACACATAAACACACATAGACAAGCATGGAAGCTGTATGTAGTATAACCACAGACACATACACATATTTTATTAAAATTTCTCAACTTGTGGTCCTGTGATGAATTTTAATTTCTGCTGTCATTTATTTTGACTTTGTAAGAATAGTCACAATTATTTTAGTGTGTTCTTTATTATTTTCTTGAGTGATAATTAGGCTCAATTTGGTATAACTGAGTCTAAAGATCTGAAAAGATTGTGACTACATTAATTGTCTTGTTTGTTTCAGCACTGAAGTACTATTCCAGATCACACCTTCATGACTCTTTCAATAACTTGAAATTGTCTTTCTCTTTTCAGTTATTTCATTGGTTCTGGTGAATGATCCTAAAATTCACACTTGGAGACAGTGGGATTATTCTTAAGGCAAAGCTAATGTTTTACACCTATGTTGCAAGTCTCATAATGTTGCCCTTCTGTAATTATTTAATTTGGGTAATAATTAAATTAATTATACATTACATAGGCTTGAACTGGAGAAGCAAATCACTAGAGGGCAGCAAACCTCAGAGAAAAGACATGAATTCAAATGCTGATTCTTACTCCAAGGTAATACAAAATAAATAAATAAATAAAAGTCATGTCCTAAAGACAGCAAAGAACTGGCACTTTCCCAATTATCTCTGTGAATCTTAAAGTCTTGACTCTTGCAAAGACTTAAACCAGAAAGTTGCATCATCTTTAGAAAATTGTCACTATAATTTATCAGTAAACAATGAGAGTTTTAAGTTATTCTTTAAAAAAGAAAATCTGCATACCAACACTTAAGCTAGTTCAGCATGTTTAAGAGATGTTTACGAAGTAGGTCAACTGAGATTTCATGGGATTTCTGCCTCTTCAGAGGGAGCAGATGTTTCCTTATGATTTCATCCTGAGAGTCATAAAAAGTAAAACTGATTTTTATCTCTAAAAACTTGAAGTTTTTCTTGAGTCTAAAAAACATGCAAATGTTTGTGAAGACAAAAATATTCTGCACTCTATAATTTCAATGTCTGTCACTAATAATAGAGATTATTTTCAAATTTGTTGTTTGTAAGTTAAATTAACAAGAGAGTTTGATTGTAGCTCCCATTTCCTTTTTGAACTCTCAAGGAGTGGTATATGCCTTTGAAATGAGTACACATCCTTTTAACATCATCAGGGTAATGTGAAGCTACACAGAATTTGTTTATGAGAATATCTTCTCCTTTTCCTCTGAAATTCAGAAGTCCTTGTTAAAATGTGTTGGAAGTCTAATTACCATTTTATCAATATTTGTGCTAGGGTGTTTCAAGACCCAGGAAAACATGAATTTTTATGAGTTAATCTGAAGATAAAATCTACAAAGAAACGGTATTACTGTCTTCCATTAGGGGAAATAGAATGTTTTCAATGGTTTCTTTCTAATCCTGATCTTGGTTGTGTGACTTTCACTTCACTTACTGCCTACCAAGTATCTTGGCAAAGTTCATTTCCTTGTGTTGTAAAAATAAAATAAAATAAAATAAAGGAAAAACAAAGGAGTATTATCAAACAAGTATATGACTTTGAACTTTAGAAACATTTGATCCATTGGGAACTTGAAAAAAAATGAGAAGATTAGAATAAAGATTTTTTAATGTGATTACAAGGTCCTCATTCATTTGCAAGAGAGAAAACTATCTATTTGAAAGTCTTCTTGCCTAAAACATAAAGTAGAATCCACAGACAAGTGCAAAATGCACAGGAACCCACTTTGCTATGGGTGCAGACTTGTATTCTAACCTAAATGCTAACGGATTCCATATCTATTTTCCAGCCCATATCCCCAGCTCCCTCCATAACGAAAAACACTTCTACCCAGGCCCAGATTCTTGGAAGTTCTTAAGGTCAGAGTGTTTCAAGCTGACCTCATTACATTCTCATCTAAGCCCACTCTCCCTCGTGCAACCTTCCATTTCTCCCAAGGTAAACAACCAAAGCTGTTCTTGCTTCTTTCCTCCCCTTCAAACCAAGTAACCACCAAGCGTTGGTACCTTTACATTTAAACAGTTTGGCCCTTTTCTCTGGTTTCTAATCACATTACCTATAGCAGCTTCTTAACTGACCAACTATTTTCCCAACAACATTGTCTAACATGATGAGAACGTTAATTTCGGTATTGGTAATGCCATGCCATTGCTTCATATGCACAGTGAGTATCCACTTATCTTCAGAAGAAGTTCAGCTGTCCACATGGTATGCAAAATTGCTCTTACTTCATTTAGAGAATGTCCTTGATAAATATTTGTTAAGGCAAAAAGAATCTGATCATTCAGCATTCCTGTGGTTCGGTTCACTGGGTGTGAAAACAAGAATTAGTTTTGTGCTATATCAAAGCACATGAACTAAAATTTTATCTACAGACATTTGTCAGTTTAATATATCTCTTAGTTTTAGAGGGAAATTGAAAAAGAAGAGGAGGAGGAGGAGGAGGAGGAGGAGGAGGAGGAGGAGGAGGAGGAGGAGGAGGAGAAGAAGAAGAAGAAGAAGAAGAAGAAGAAGAAGAAGAAGAAGAAGAAGAAGAAGAAGAAGAAGGCACAATAAACAGTTCCAAACAGTTCCCCTTACAGGAACTGATGAGGCAAACACAGCTCGAATTTTTTGCCAGAATCCACATAGAAAAAATGGAACCTTATTGAAGATGTGTAGCTTACAGCCAGCAGCATGGCCCAAAGTCACATAGATCCATGCCTTATCTTCTCACATTGTCCTTCAAGCAACAATCTGGTTTACGAAAGAAAAACCAAAACCTAAATCCTTGAGACTTTATTAGCAGTGAAGAGTCCCAGCCAGGCATTTTCTCTGAAGCAAAGAAAAAGAAAACGAAACAAAGGCACTTTCATCTTCTACTTGTGCAAACTGTCAGAGGATCTTTCGTTTTCTCATTCATCCCTTCGTGTGCCTGAATGCCCACAGAAAGCATTTGCAGAGCTACAGTGCTCACTAGGAAAAAAACAA
This sequence comes from Lophiomys imhausi, assembly GCA_907164525.1. Lineage (NCBI taxonomy): Eukaryota > Metazoa > Chordata > Mammalia > Rodentia > Muridae > Lophiomys > Lophiomys imhausi. The sequence continues at coordinate 2,677,469 of CAJQZJ010034368.1, forward strand.
CTGGAAGGGCTTCACAATTGGTGCTGACAAACTGAAGCAGTATGAGCATGGAAGAAGGGGGCTGGCAATCAGAAGAACTGAAGAAAATACATCAGCAGGGCAGGACGTTAAACTTTATGCCTGCTCTAAGATCAAAAGCTCAAATGACAGCACATGCTGGCAAGGCTGTGGAAAAAAGGGAACACTCCTCCATTGCTGGTGGGAGTGCAAGCTGGTACAACCACTATGGAAATCAGTCTGGCGATATCGTAGAAAACTTGAAGTAGCTGTACCTCAAGACCCAGCCATACCACTTCTGGGTATACATCCAAATGATTCCTCACCAAATCATGAAGAAGTCTCCTCATCTATGTTCATAGTAGCTTTATTTGTAATAGCTAGAAACTGAAAACAACTCAGATGTCCCTCAACCGAGGAATGGATTAAAAATATTGTGGTACATCTACACAATGGAATACTACTCAGCCATCAGAAACAACGAAATCATGCAATTTGCAGCCAAATGGATGGAACTAGAGAAGCTCATCCTGAGTGAGCTAACCCAGACTCAGAAGGATGCACATGGCATCTAATCGACTTATAGTCAGATTTTAGCCATATAGTACAGGATAACTACATTACAACCAGTGCACTAAAGGGAACATGAACATAGACTTTGTTTCCTGTCAATGAGACTCTTTTCCCTAATGGTGCTGCCTTGTAGGCTCCCAGTGTATGAGGAGGCTCTTGGCCCTCATATGACTGCTGAACTGGAGCGGGGGACTGTTATGTAGGGACACTGCACTCCAGAGGAGTGGGATGGAAGGGATAGGGGGTAGAGGGTGGGAGAGTGGGACTGAGAAGGGTGTAAAGAGGGCACTGTGATGAAGATGTAACCTAAAGTAATAAATAAATATTTAAGAAAAAAAAAAAAAACTTTGTGCCTGGTAAGGGAATAGCACAAACAACTTGCCTGCTGGAGCAGCCTAGATTTTTCAGGTGTTTGTTTGTTTTCTGACTTGATCAATTTTTATTTGTTGCAAAGCATATTCATAATGTTAGACTGGTCTTCAGTAAGTCTATAAAGATTTTCCTGTTTTACGCATTACAAATTTCTCCTTAGCAATCCTACTGTTCCATTGTAGTTTGATATCCTGCTACCTCATGTGTCCGTTTGCCCTAAGTTACATCCCAAAACAATTACTGTTTGGGAGTTAATCAGTGTACCAACCCCTCTAATAGATGTAAAAACAGGGTAAAGAAAATGCATAATAAACTATTGGACTTTCATCCATATTATATAGAAAGATACAGTTGTTTGGTTAGGTAAAGAAATCCACACAAGCAAAATTAAGTAATGCTATTTAATGCTAGTGTGAGGCATCAGAAGCAGTGGGTGATCAGCTGTTTATATTGAAAGTCACTGCTAAAATTTAGAGTTCATTCCTATATTATTCATCACTTTCTACTACATCTGGATTATTCAATCATCATAATAGTAAATAGGCTAGATGTTTGATTACAGTTATTTCCTTTAAAATGAAATTGTCCTTTCTTCTATTGAAAATGATGGGAAAAAAGAAAATGATGAGAGCTTTCACTTTTCTCACTCAACTCATACCTACATAAAGAGTTTTAAGTTCACTGAGATTCTGTATGTTATTAATTTTTAGGATCTTCCTCCATAAAACTCGCTAATAAACAACTGAATGAGCTGGTTGATTTTGTGTCGACTTGACACAAGCAAGGATCGTGGAGAGGAGAGAACCTCAGTTGAGAAAACGCCTCCATTGGATTGAGCTGTAGCCAAGTATGTAAGACATTTTCTTAATTAGTGATTGATGGGAGGGGTCTAGCTCATTGTGGGTGGTTTCATCTCTGGGCTGGTGGTCCTGGGTTCTGTAAGAAAGCAGGCTGAGGAAGAAAATAAGCAGCCTGCTTGAGTTTCTGTCCTGACACCTTAAACTTTCTTCCTCGAGATGCTTTTGGTCTTGGTGTTTCATTACAGCAAAAGTGACTCTAACTAAGACACTGAGGTTCATAGTAGGTGATTCTGGGGGACATTCCAGGAAACAAGGTATTCATTGGTCTGTTTTATGAGCTGTCAGGAAGCAGGGTTACCTCTCTGCTTATCTTAATGAAAGCCTGCAGGTAAGAGGACCAGGCACTTCTGTTCCCCAGGGGAGGAGAGTGTTTCATATTTCACAGCTTGAGTTATATTGCATTTTGTCTATGCTCAAACATGACTGCAACTGGGCTGTTTCGGTCTTGATTTCTTTTTGTCATGGGCTGATCTTGTCTGGTGTCGATACTCTGTGAAGTCAAATAATTAGAAGAAAAACACAAGGCACAACATCAAATGACAGGTCAGCTCGTGTTAGCAGTCTAATTGATGGGATCAGCCAGGCCTCCCTGGTTCAGGTGCTTTTCTATGTCATGATGTTCCATTTGGGTCAAAATGTAAATATGGTGAGCCAAGGGACATGAACTCGTGACACTTGTGCTGTCACACTCTCTGAAGGTATCACACACCTTGCTGATCAGGAGGAAGTATAATCTAAAGTTGGGTTGAGACTGATCACCTTCTCTGTTTTCACACAGTGAAGTACTAGGTACTTGGAGCATTGCTATTCAGGACAGAGCACATCACGAACATCAACACAGACAATGATCAAATAGTCCTTGACACTCATCTAGGCTCCAGATAATAAAATTCAGGCAAGACCTCCTCCTGTGTTTGTTTTGTGAAGAAAAGCTACTGGAAGGGAGCTGTGCCTTACGTGGAAGCTTCTACAAGGTTGGTAAATGGACTAAAACTTCAGTGATTGTAGAGAGGTTAAAATGTTGCAGGTCATTTCAGGCCTGATGATTTATCCTGGACCATCTATCTTTAGTCCTAGTGATAGCCATTCCTTGTCTACCTCTTAGTCTGACTTTACATTCTTGTGACTATCAGGTGAAACATTTCGGAATATATTAACTTAGCAGATCCCAATCCTCCACCAATTCAAAAGAGGATATCATCAGATAGTATCTAAGGCTAGCGCTGAGATACATGATTTGAAAAGCATCTTGATTCATGACGTTTTTATGTTACCATGCAAATGTCATAAAACTATTGCCACATTGGAATGTGTAATATGCAATGATAATAAATCTGTGTTCCAAGGTCACGGTCACTTGTACTTGGCTCCAACATAAAGAATCTCTTACCCTTTTGACAGAAAATCTGTGTTTCTTGAGTCAACAGCTTATAAAGTCTGTTAACGATGTTCTCTAAGCTTTATCTTTGGTTTGGCAATTTCTTCTGCAATGTGTGGAATAACAAATAGCACTTGCAACAGTTGGATCTTCCTGTGGCTAAAAACAAAGACTGGTGGTGCACAGTGTCATTTACCTTTGCCTTGAATTCTGGCTCATTATCTGGCTAATCATATACTAGAAATGGTATTGTTTCTGGTTTTTGATAGAATAAAGGCTGGATCTTCCACCATTTTTCCCCAGGGTGAAAACCAGTAGTCCATATAATGTGTATGAAGGAGTCAAAGATTCCTTCTGAGAGATTTCTGAAAATTGTGATTTGCTTTAGAGGTTACAGGCAACTTCTTGTAGCTGAGAGAATGTAGCTGTAAGAAGAGGAGAGGACTCAAGGTCAGCAGCTAGGGAGAGCAAGAGGAGGGAGGTTAATCAGAGCCTTTTGAACTCTGGTTAGAGGTTAGATAGTAGCAACCCCTGGGGGTGTGACTCAGCCTCAACAGTAGATAGCATGCTGAGCATGTGAGTACATGTGCAGTGTGCATTCTATTCTCAGAAGCAACTCCCCTCCTCCAGAAAAAGAAAAGAACAAAATATTCTTGTGTGCCATGAATCTATTCATAACAGTCATGTACTGTTGACTTTTCCAAGCTAAAAATGGGATTTTGAATGCTTTCATCATGAAGAAATGATAAGTGTTTGGGAAGACATGTGCAACTGACTTACATATGCAATGCATGCTTACATCAAAGTATTTCTGAAGAATACCCCCAGCAATACAAATAATTTCTATCTTTTTTGTGTTCATTAAAAAAATAAATTTTATTTAAAAAAATAAGATAATGAGGAAGGGACATAAAAGTGAGTTTTAAAAGTCTCTGTTGAGTTGTGGAAAAGGCAGTTGGGAAGCTGTGATGTCAAACAAACCACAAGAAGGAAGCTTTCCAGGGAGGACAGAATAGAAAAAAAAAATGCTGCCGAAATTTAATTTAATCCTCAAACATTTTTTTATGAAATTTACAAATTGGTTCTTAAGTCTATACAAGAAAAGCAAAATGTTTCAGTAATACTTGGAAAAAATCTGAAGTAGAATAATATGTAGTATTAGAATAACCATGAGAAAAAAGTCACAAAAACCAGAGGAAATGTTAGTAAAGCTGCTGTAACTGAGAAGCAGCCATACTCTTCAGCACGCAGCGCTGCAGCTTCAGATGAAGCCAGCGTTCTGAAACTGCCAGGATGGTAAGGTTAGTGCTGACTGAAGGATTCTGGGAGAATTTGACAGCATGAGACAGCATAGAAACTTGACCCACATTTGCCTCTAGAATCCTCCAGTAGTCAATGTACTCACACTAAGTTAATGCCAGTATCACACCCTTGAATGTCTTGAAATTGTGACTCTTGAATAAAATTTCCAAACCTCAGGCATTTAAGCACAGTAACACACACACACACACACACACACACACACACACACACACACACACA
>CAJQZJ010034368.1:2682200-2707158 GCA_907164525.1 Lophiomys imhausi
ACACACACACACACACACACACACACACACACACACACACACACACACACACAGAGTAGTATAGGAATTCAAAAAGAAAGAAAGAAAAATTCTGTTTGCAAGAGTAACTACAGTTTGTCTTGGAATATGATTGGAGTGAAACTCAAATGAAGATGTGCAGGAAGAGGGAAAGTGGGATACTGGTTATACTGCAGTGAGGTATACGTCTTCAGGGTGTCACTTCAAGCAACAGTTGCTATGAAGTTGAAAGATAAATTGAGCCAGCATGACAATAGGTAGGACAAGAAGGATAAAAGGTAGAAGAGAATTTTGAGAGAGGAGAGAATGCATCATAGAACCACAGCCCTGGGGAGATGATGGGGAACATAGATAAGGCAGGAATCAAGAAGTTTCCTAGACAAGCCTGAGGATATACTTGTAGTCCAGCACTAAGAGGGGTGAAGCAGAGGGCCAGGAATCCCAGACTGGCCGGAACATATCATAAGTCTTCATCTAAAATATAAAAGGGAGGGGGTTTTCACTCACAGAATTTTGAAAAAACTTAAAATACACATTAATCTCTATAATGTAATATGCATTGAGTTTTTATCTTTATAAAAGCACTTATATTTTCAGAGCTATGTTATCATAAAAACCTCATAACTTTCCATGATAACTTTTTGCTCTCTTTTAAATCCTGACCATATTATTTTTTATGAAATTATGGAACTTTTCCTTGTGCATTCGTAATGTCATCTGATTTTGTTTAGAATTTTGTAAAGAAATAGTTTTTAACGTGTATATCTTAGTTCCTATCATAATATTTTTAGAAATTCCCACAAAATCTGTTATTTCATAGAAATGCTGAATGCACTAGCATTGTAGCATTCCCCTATTTTGGATCTGGAAGGGAGGTGGAGGCAGGAACTCATTCTGCAGCTCATGTTGGCTAGAGTTTGCTGGTCAACTAGGCTAATCTCAAAGCAGAAATTCTTTTGCCTCTGCCTTCTGTGTGCTCTGGCATTTAATCCCTTATATCTTGTTGCATTTCTTTTCTCTCTTTTATATTTTTGGTTGTGAGCCTAGCCTTTAACGGCTGAGCCATCTCTCCAGCCCTCTTTTCTCTCTTTTAAAAGTATTTTATTTCCTAAATATAGTTTCTGAAGTTGAATTTCCCTATCTTTCCCCAAAAGCATTAACTCAAACATTCTTTCTGCAGACTACTATTTTTGTATATTTTTTAATTTGAACATTCTGAAATGAAGTCTTAGTTCAGTTTTTCTATATTTAATTGTGGATTCACATTAGCTTGGAGCTGCTTGTACTCATATATAGTGTAAACTTTTGTTCTTATTTTTGTTCTGATACATAATAGTAATAGTAATAGTAATTGCTGTTTTGTCTTACAATGTCACTTAGGTGAGAGCTTGAACACTTTGTTCTTTGGACCCTTGCATTACATGGATTTTCTTTTTTACTGTGCATTACATAGCAGTAGAGCTCTATTTTGATGGGTAGATTGAAGAACTCTGTGATTTGTGATATGTGAGTAGACAGAATGCTGAATGATATAGGCCAGGCACAGGAAGAACTACTGAAGGCTTTTCCTTACATGCAGGATCTGAAACAAATGGTCTAAGAGAAGCAATGAGTAGGGCACTGGCTTCCAATGGCTAAGGAAAGAGAGGAGAGACTGGTCAGAGTAAGGGTGACTTTAGGTAATAACAATGGATTGCACTCTTGGATTTTTCTGAGTAGATTTAAAATGTCCTTGCCAATTAAAAACATATACAAAATAAGACATATACTACTTAGTTTGATCAAAACACTTCATAAGATACACGTATTTTAAAGTATAGTATTTGACTGTATATACAATTTTATCTAGTCACCTAAAATCCAGCATAAAATAAAAGGCCTAAACTGGAAATTTGACATAAAGAAAAATTTGAGGGTCATCATAAATACTCTAATGCCCTTAGCACTGGAACCCTCGGTAAGGGCATATCTACCGACACAGGGTCCCTGAAGTTCTCTCTTCAATTGTGCTTCAGTGTATGGCTTCAGTTTTGCTTTATTTTGTAAAATAAATTTCTTTTCGAGAAAAATTCACTCAAAGAAATAAGACTCTTGGAGTTGGTAACTGACAGCAATAGCTTAGAACAAGATACAAGAAGAACAAAGGAGAATAAAAGACTGTCATGAGGAGCAGACAGCACCTTCCTAAAGGGACTTAAAGTTTATATGCAGTGACAATGGTAGCTATGCACAGGTCCTGATGTGCTGAGAACCAAACAGCACTGCTAAACTCTGTGTACTGCCTCAGTACGTGGGAAGTGCCAATTTTATGCTTGAAGCTCTTTGCTCAATGATTTGTTTTTCAATGTCTATAATTAAAGAGTCAGACCATGAGAAAATAGCTCATTATATTCACAAGAAATAGATGACAGAAGACATTGCCCAGCTTCATTAAGTCCTTCCTAAAAAACTTGCAGCACAATATGCATCCCTCAATTATTGGTTCATTTTGGTGGTAACTCTGGTGACATACACTCTCAGGAACTGATTCTAAATTAATAATTCTAAGTCAGAAGTTACATTAGAAGGCTACCAAACTGAGCCAGGGATGTAAGTCAGTGGGAGAGTACCAGCTTAGCACATACAAATCCCTGGGTTCCATTCACCCCATTACCACCAAATAGAAAGACAGACAGACAGGCAGACAGGCAGACAGACAGACAGACAACTTATTTGTAGTAAGTCTGTTTCTTATTAAGAAATATTCAGAAAGCTTATTGATAATATAAAATTAGAATAAACTGTAACTAGATGGCTTTTTCTATATTTGTTTTATTATTCCCTCTGAATATTTTAGTATACTTAATACTTCTGCCTCCCTTCCAGCCATTGTTGCTTCCAACCCCTCAACACTAGATGGGGGAGAAAAGTTAGAGGGGAAAGGGACATAGGTCTCTTTGAGCTACTTCCTGCTGGTTAGGGTCCTTGGGTTATTTAGGGCAATATCAATCTCAGTAGTCCCAATATCCAAAAGTCCAGGAAACAGCATCAGGAAGAACCAGCAATAGTTTGAGGGAGCACTGAGCAGTCACCTCTTTGTTCTTCGCACCACCCACTTCTCCTGAAGGCTCTAGCTTTTCTCCCTCTCTCAAGTTCAACTTGCTCAGCTGGTTAAATCACACCCCTGCTAGCTCACAAGGCACATGTTAATTACATGGAGGCTAACTGAAGCAGCCCCACCTCCGGGAGTAAACAAAAAACATTCTGATAACTGGTGGTTTGTTTTTTTTAATAAACAAAACTCTCACCACAATGAACTATAGCTCACTGAAAACCAGACTAGGAGCATCCAATCAAAAATATGTCTAGTTAAAAACTGTCAAAATTGTCTATGGTCATCTCTCTCTAAAATAAATGCGTGTGTGTGTGTGTGTGTGTGTGTGTGTGTGTGTGTGCAGGTATATGGACATGAGTACAGGTGTCTGGGAGGCCATAAGAGGACATAGGATCCCTTGAGCTGGAGTTGAAGGTGGCTGTGAACTGCCCCACATTGGTGCTGCAAACCCGACTTGGATCCTCTGCAAGAGAAACATATGCTTTTAACTAAGCCATCTCTCTAGCCATCTACTCATCTTTCTTAATGAATTTTTCACTCAGTCTGTCTTTAGACCTGTGCTCTTTTTTGAAAACAGTATCTAGTTGTGTTTCCCAACTTACTTCAGTTTTAAAAACAGAAAAAAACATAACATTTGTATGTACACTTGTTTAACTTATGGACGAAGACTTACAGGCTGATGTCAAAAAATAATGACAATGCTTATAAATCAGAACTCAGTGTTTGCTGTGAATTTTGATGCATATATTAAGGAATATTGTGAAAAGGAGGTAAAGATATTTAATCACATTTTTCACTTATTTGCTAAAAGCAATACATCATCATGAGTGTACTTAAAACTATGGAACCACCCAGACATGTGGTTTCTCCAAGGAGATGTAGGCCTTGTGCCAATGTGATGATGTCACAGACCTGCATGATTTTCTTTATCCATCTCTACAACTGCTTCTCAGTCTCCCTTGTTGTCACTACTTCCTTGTTAACAAATTCTGGGTATCACAGAATTGTAGCCTAGTTATCTCCAACTATAGCTTTTCCCTAGGCACTCCACAATCCTGGCTGAATTACTTCCCACCTAGATACCTTATAAATAGCATCTGCCTACCTTTCCAGAAGACATGGATCATGTGGTATATGGCATTCTAATTATTTCTAGAGCAATTTATGCATGTACAGTTACAAGGTTCAAATTAAGAAAGGAAAATTAAACTGTGACCTCAGGATTGAAGAGTCAGAGTTCTCCTAGGTTATCATCCTTCAGAGGCATTCAACCCCCACTGTGTGTATAAAGTAAGTTCGGACTTTTCAGGCCTGCACATTGTTCCTCTGTCACTGTTCAAAGATAACTTTGTGAGTGTACTACTACCACACACACACACATGAACACATGCACGCACACACGCACGCATGCACACGCACATGTGCATACTGTTCTAATCCAGAACTTATCTGGGAAAGAACATGACCTCAGCCCTTTCAAATGTCAGAGAGAAGCCTGAAGATCAAGATTATACATACAGTCAAGTAATTGAGTTTCTCAGGCCTCAATAATCATTATCAATGTGGATATGTAAACCAGACCTGGCCAATGAGTACGTTCTTTTTTTTTTTTTTTTTTTTTTTTTTCTTGTGACCACAAAGATTTTCAGGTACTGACTACAGGGTCCATGGTGGTCCAATTAGAAGGGACAATTAGACTGAAATGAGACACAAAATCTTTTCTACTGGATTGAAACATGAAACAATGTCAACTGAAGTCAATCTTGTCACATGAGAATACCAAAAGGGCAGACTTTCTTGTGATGGTTTGATTATAGACATAGAGCAACTATAAGCAAGGCAAAATAAGGGTTTATTACCCAGCTATAGCCTGGTCCAGTTTTAAAAGCTGATGAGAAGAATTTATGAATGCTCTTGTCTCAGAATCTGGGGATAGGCCTGAACTTTGTATTTAAGAAACAAAATTGACCACAAAGGACAATAAATTAAGAACCGGTTCAGACCTACAAAGGGAGGAGAATCGATGAAGATACGGGGACACCCAGGACTAAGGAAAATTAAAGTCTGTTTCCTCCTTTTCAGTCTTTAACAGGTTGAGTGTCCTGTTTAAAGGGTTGTGTTTTTCTCTCAGCAGAGTTATGCATGCTCCTGACACAGACCTGATGAATTTATTTGCCTTGAAGGATCAGTTCATTTTAGATGTTTGTTTTAAAAAAGAAGTATGCATTACAGATGCTATTGAGGTGTGTATTTCTGAATTCCACTATAACTCCTTATCCAACATAAAGGCAATGTTTACCACTTTAATTTTTATAGATTTTTTTAACTGACAAACAGTTACATGAAGTTATAGATTGTGATGTATATTTCAAACTGTAACACCTGCAGCTTCACTTCTATTTCAGAATCCCACTCACACTTTGCTTGGGGCAAACCCTGATATGAAATCATGAAAAGAATAATCTGTGGCCTCAGCTCTGTGAGACTGGCAGTATCAAGTTAGAATGCTGTCTGAAAAAGGAGGCCACATACACAGACAACTTGATCCCGTTAGCATCCCCCTTTCAGTTATGCAAACCAAACCCCCTCATAATAAGTACTTTGGACTGGTTTTTCTCACTTGTTCTCAGAACATACAGAAGCTGGTAACAGAATGTGCCTGATAGTAGCAGACACTGAATTCATAATGGGCAGCATCAAGGAGGGAAGAGAAGTCCAGTCCTCCCAGACTTGAAAGATGGCAGCCACCCGTGGTTTGGCCGCAGAGGTTCCAGGTGGTAGAGGAAGGCCTAATCTAATCTAACACAATAGTACAAATGATCCTGAAGTGGAGAATTTGTGCATATTGTTTCAAGCAACTCTTGTCCTCCCAAATCTCATAAGCAAGAAACAAGTTCATATTAAAATTGGCTCATCTGAGTGAACACAGGAAAATAAGAGGCTTTGCACACTAGAGACCTTCTGTTAAGGATTTTGGACATGTTTGAAAGTCTTGAAAGCAAGCTTCTTTCCTCCAGATTAAACCAGGTAAAGTAGGAACACAGGAACAACAGAGAGGGGTTAAAATCCTCCTCGTAGCCAGTCTCCTTAGGCAACTCCATCCACTATGCAGTCCAGGTCAACCTCAAACTCAAAAGATCTTTCTGCCTCAGCCTCTGGAGAGCTGAGGACTACAGATTCACTCTACAACAATCCATGGACATTTTAATTTAAACTACTTAGAACAAATACCTCACCCCCAATTCTCTCCCAGTGATGAGCCTGGGAGCAAGAACTGGAGTGGCTGAGTCTCCCACCTAGACCCCATGAAAAAACTACCTGGGTAGAGGTCAAGACACAACTAATTTGGGTAAAGAGCATGAACAGAACAATGTGGTAGGACACATTAGTTGACAACTCTGGTAGCTAGTTCTAGAATGAAAATGCTGGTGTAGATTTCTGGTCTTTAGTAACATGATGGAAAATTCTAATAACCAGCCTTGGCTGGATTATGAAGTGCCTAGGAGATTCTTAAGCACATCTCTTGGTGTGTTTATGAGGACATTTCTCAAGATAATGAATATCATGAAGGTGTTGACCCTTCATGGATTAATGGCTTCTTCAATTAATTAATCCCATCTCAGATTCATAAGGTATTGGCATTATTGGAAGTTAACGAAAGACAAGGGTTGGGGTCTAATTAGAGAAAGTAGATCACAGCTTTGTGTCCTTGTGGGATCTGTCTGGACTTGAGTGAAATTCCTGTATGTTCTTTTTATCCATTTCCTGTCCATTATGATGTGAACTGTTCTTATCTACCAGATCCTCCCTAACATGATGGAATGAAACCTCAGAAGTCATTGACCAAAATAAATGCTTCCATTTTTGAGTTGTTTCCTGCTAGTATTTTTGTCAGAGTGATGAGAAAAGCTACTACTGTACCCTCAACACTGATAAAAGTAACAAGTATATCCATCAGTTCATATCCAAACTCCTATTTCTATTTTAACAGGAATTGGTGAAGCATAACTCATATTCACATCTCCCATATGACCACTAAGAACAAAACAAAAGAAAACTAAAGAAGCACCAAGAATATCTGAACCAAGGCAACTCACTAACACCTGCTGACAAATGAACCCCACCCAGTGTCAATCACAAATGAACCCCATCCAGTGTCAATCCAGACCAAAGAATCTCTGCCATTACAAAACCAATAACTAAAATGTGTGATTTGTTATGTGTACCTTAGATATGATCAGGAGGCTGTATCAGTTACGGGGGATTTTGTTGTTTTTCATACTCATACTTGTTTTGGCTCTACAGAAAAATCACTATATACTGCTTAATATGATGTAGGCATGACGTAGGCAATAGTGACTACATAGTCATTTCTAAAACATAGTCCTACTGAAAATCTCTTTAGAGACTGTCAGTTCTTTTGTGAGGTGGAAAATTATCATTCTTGACTAGCGCTGTGTATATTCATACAACCCTTTGCACAGAGCAGAATCATAGTCAGTGTTGGCTCCTAATTATGCTTAAACTTTGTGTGCCTTTCTTTACTCAGTCCTACCAGAATTTCTTCTTTTCTTTGACTGCTATTTCAGAAAATACTTCAGTTGGCTGCGAATAGTATGCTGCCAGAGGAGTGTGAATAAGAGTATTTTAAGGCTGATGGCATGCTCTCTTTAAGGATTATGCTTTTGATGCCTTCCTTCAGTGCTAAGGAGGAAAATGGACAGACTTCAGGGAGGATTGCCAGGACAGATTTAAGTGTGATCCTGGGGCCAACAAAAGGAAATATGTATTTTTACATTGGAAAGTTACCAAAAAAATCATATCCTCTGTTTCCATCAGCTAAACAAGTCCCACACTGGTATTTTATAAACTATTTTTCCTGCACTTTGGCACAATGCTAACTGCTATTAATAGGAAATAGCCCTGGCTGGGTGCCCATTCATTGTATTGCAGCATGTTCCCTTAGCTATAAGAGAACAACAAACCGAGAAATTCATGCTTCCCCATTAATTCTGGAAAACCCATGTCATGAATAACACAGAGCAAACCTTTATATATCCCAACAATTGCTGGAAGCACTTCATCCTACAACAAAATTTCAAGAATATCCACATTACACAGCAAATAGTAGTTGCTATGGAAACCCCGTCCATGTGTCTTACAGTTCTCCTAGAGGATATCATTACTCAAAACTGAGTTAGGATATTAAAAGCTGGCAAAACTTCTGTCTTCTTTTTACAATGAGCTCCTGTTCCTGACTATACTACCAAAATTTGTACTGTGAAAGATGGCATACAGTATTATCCTCAAATTATTGATGTTTCCCATAATTTGTGGGAACAAATCAGATCACTCAAGTCCAAAACCAAAGCTGGAAGATTTGGGAATGTTGGCATCCCAACAGAATTACTTAATTTTGTTTAGGGTAGAAATGATATTCAGAGATAGGAAAGTGTACCCAGAGAATGGAACTTTGCTATTCACACTTCAGTTGTCTTCCATCTGCTTCTCCCATTGTCTTGCGGATTGTTGGGCTTTCATACTGGGTTCTGTAAGTATTTGCACTGCAATATGGACTTCTGGTAAACCTAGTGTGAATCTGTTCAATTAACTCAATTTCTCCAAACCTTGATTCCATTGGCCTTCAAATGAGAAGTTGACAGTCTGATTGAAAATTTGATGTGACATATTAAACAAAATTAAGAAAAAGCACATAACAAATGCTAGGTGTCACTCCACAAGCAGGAGGCTCTTATAGTATCCTCATGCCTAGCAAGAGAGAAGCAGCAGGAATACTTACTATGTGTGCTCTCTTGGGGCCAGAAATCTTTGTAAGTACCATTTACGTCAGCTTCATGAGAAGAATTGCAAGAACTTTTACCTTGTCCCAGAAGCTGATTTTTTATTTTATTGACATTCTACCATGTTTACAAATAGAGTAATCTATTGAGTTCTGAGACTGAAAGTAAAGGTCACTGACAGTCTACAAAGAAACCAAAGAAAGTGTCCATAGAAATACCATATACTTCTCCCCTGTACCCATCAGAAGACTCAAACTTCTGCCTGACAATCTGCTATGATTGTCTCTCTTTCTAGCCTTATACTCTTTCAGTTCCACTCAAAGTTTGACATTGCCTCTTTATAGTCACCATCCTCCTTTTGTCCCTTTCTCATGCAGCTACCCCTGCTCTGTGTGCTTCTTAGAGGAGACAGAGTGCCCTTGCTCTTGACACATATTTATTTGGATCAAAGAAGCTTCAGATTGGTCATTAAGAATTTCCCTGATACATTTGGCCTCTGAAGCCATGTGGCTAAAGGTATTAGTAATATGGGCCATCCACATAGCTGAACTTTCCTCCATCAACCTCTTCTATTTGTGCTGAGCTGATGAGCTGTTAGGCATGTCAGACTACATACCAAGTTGAATAAATACTTCTTTAATTTGTGTCTTTTTGTTTTAAGTTTAATTTGTATCATTTTGTTTCAACTTCTCCAAAGGTCTAAATTCTCTCAATCGACACCATAGTGAATAACAAGTGACAAAGCGGTATGACTTTCCATGGTGACATATAAAGTTTATCCTCATACACAGGGCAATGAAAGACAGAAAAATGATTTCACCAAGTCAACCTATATGAGCTAGTGAGCTCAGTGGGGTCATGTTCAGGAACACAGGTGGCTAGAAGTCATACCATAGCAACAGTGATGACTCACAGAAGGCTGCATTGCTATAGTATTAATCCCTGTTAAACCTCCTACCTTCTATATACCTAGTGGTGCCTCCAAAACAATGGACAACAAGGGATCTAGGAGTTGAGAGTGGAACCTCGGCTGAGGGTTTGGTTTCCCGCCCTTCTCTATGAGAGAATGTTAATAGTTCAACCACCTAGATATCTCTTTGGGGTTTTCTTAATTGAGTGCCGCACTCTAGGCTAATAAGTTCAGCCATCTCTATTTCTGCTCCATGATGGTAAGGTCTTGTCAATATTAACAGATACGGTCAGTACTCCCCACAACTTACTTGTCCTGAGACCTTGGGGAAAGAATGTGTTTGTGACTTGTGAACCATAAGAATGGTTATATTCAGTTTGTTAGGGGAATCAACATTATTGATGTAATTTAGAAAGTCTTTTAAAATGATATTAAATAACTGTTAGTCAATAATATCTTTTAAATTACCCCGAAATAAATATTTTTCTATGTTGCTTTATGTTGAATATTTTAAAATTTTATTTTACCACAGAATCTGATTATAGAAAATATAAACCAAATATTGGGACAAACATAAGAGTTTCTCTGAGATGGCACTTGAACATGCTAAAATATGACAATGCACTCAGGTCTTGTGGAAGTTCATTCAAATAAAAACCTAATGATTTTCTACTTCTTTCATCTTTCTTAAGCTACACGCTCTCTGAGCTTCTCCCCATTTTTGTAAGAAAAAAGCATTTTTCAATTTCAGATTACCAGAACCAATTTATTTTTGTAATTCAAGTATCAGCTTAGAGTTCACCTCTACACAACAGCCTCATTTAATTATTAGTCTTTCTAAAATTGGCCTTAGCTACCAAGAAATTCCTGTTACACTACCCTGTTTCATAGTCTTTGTAACTTCAAATATGATCAGAGTATATGTTAAATATTTCTGGTTTACTTCAATCCATCTCGTTTTGCACAGGACTCCTGCTGATTTTTTTCATAACTGCCTTGCCAGGACCTAGAATGGTCCCCCAACTGGTAGTAACTTTAATAGGTTTATAAGCTTCAGTCACTTCAATTCAACTGGCAATCTAAACCTCACTACTGTGCCAGTTACATGTTTTATTAAACTAATTTTATAGGTGAGAAAAGACAGCAAAGAGAAAGAAAGTGCCCTTAACCATACAATGACCAAACAGTGGCCTATTATTAAGTGGTTACTATTACCCCATATTACTAATATAGAATTTTGTGAAATCAATGATTAGGGGGATGAGGTCCAATTGGAACAAGCAATCTGCAGACATGGAAAAAATCTCAGAGAATAAAAAAAAAATCAAACATTATTTCTCCATGATAAAAGAATCTATAAAAACTTAATATATAAAATTGCATATTTTATGGGGGCTGAAGAGATGGCTCAATGATTAGGAGCATTGGCCACTCTTCCAGAAGATCCAGGTTCAATTCCCAGCACTCACATGGTTGTTCATAACTGGTTAAAAGTCCACTTTCAGGGGATGTGATGCTCTTTTTTTTAGCCTTGGCATGAATGTGGTACACTTACATAACATACAGGTAAAACATTCATAAGTATAAAATAAAAGTAAACATTTAAAAACCCATGTTATTTTAAAAATTAATAGTATGCTTAAAAGATATACCACTAGATATCTTGCAAAAGTTGAATTAAATTTATGGTTTAAATACCAGAGATTTAATTTGGTTTTGGTTTTTGGGTTTTGTTTGATTGGGGTTTTGGTTTTTGGTTTTTGATTTTTTAGTTTTTTGGGGGTTTGGTTTTAATAATACTAATAATGTGATCATTCAAAAGTATTTACAATTTAATTAAATTATATTATGCTAACATAAAATTTATATGGACATAAGCAAACAAAGGCTGTTAATTATAAGTTCGTAAAATAGCACACTTTGCGGTAATAGCATTTGGAGGAACAGCAAGATGAGAGAAAAAGAGCTCTTGAAAAATGAGCAAAGAGAACAAATGAAAGGGCCAAAGGTATCTACACTGAAAATAAGGAAATCAAATCATAAGGCTTTTTACTATTAAATTTAAGAAAAAAGGATATGGAGAAGAATACAGTGTTTTCAATGGATGTGATCAAAATGAAAAATATAATGGTTTCATTTGGTTTGGATTTTGTAAGTAAGGGAACTGAGCATCCACTCAATCTCCAGATCCAGTTTGTTGCAACGGCTCTGATCTGTCTCTGAAAATGGATCTAGCTCACGGGGTTTCACACAGACATGCATAGAGGCACAGAAGCACTGAAAACCTCCAGTGTTTTCAGATGTGAGTTATCTCCTCAGGTTCTAACAACATCAAAGCAACACCTTACATGAAGCCCACCCACACATGCTACCTAATTTGGTCCCCTTCTTTATGGAATGGGCTACCATTGTTCTGAACAGACTGACTTCCAGAACAGGAAATGGCCAATGCTCCTGCAGGAAGGGAAGGGAGAGAGACTTCAAAGAAAGAGCAATTGGGCAGGGGTGATGCTGACGCAACCTTGAGGATAAAGTGACCAAGAAACTGCACTGGTCACAGCCTTTATTTCTTTTAAAGACGTTGTTAAATTATTCTAGTTTTATCGGTTTAGTCGAAACATTTTATCTTCTGTTTATAAACTCAAATAGAACCCTTCTGTTTTCACTGATTTATTTTTGTGAGTAACAAAATAGTTCTACTTTTTGTTAATAATTTTTGCAAAAAAATTGAACTTGTTTTTAGCTTAGTAACTATGCAAATTCTTTAAAATCCATAAATAATATTGTCTTCTTTATTCACCATAATTTCCAGGAATATCACTCAAGTTCTCTTTATTTTCTTGTATTGAAACTAGTGGTTCTCATAGTCCACATATTCTGGTATTTATATAAGGTATGAAAATCCTTTGCTCTAGCATTCTAGGGAATGATTGGGGAAATATTCTTTAAGTCATATCTAAACCTTGGACCTTAATGGTTTTAATATTTTCTTCTTGTACTTAATAGATATGCATGCAATGGTATTCTGCTCAGCACAGTATCAGGTTCTAAAGATAATATTTAAAAAAAACATTAACCCTTTCAATGAATGTTTATCACTATTGCTAAATGCTCAGTATGAAAAGAAGCAAAATGTACAATTCACAAATTGTGCATTACTGACTTGTATTACATTAGCACTTGTTTTAAAGCTAAAATGTGATGTTAACAAATGGCAAAAAAACCCACATCCCAGTGATGTGTGTATTTGTTTTCATAATGGGTAATCTTTTCAGTCATATAATTTTTTCCAATTCTTAAGAACCACTGTGGTTGCTGGAATGAGAATGTTCCCTATAAGCTCATATATTTGAATGTGTGGTCCCCAGTTGCTGGTACTGTTTGGATAAGATTAAGAGATTTGGCCTTGTTGGAGGAGGTGTTTCACTGAGAGTGGGCTTTGAGTTTTAAAAGCCCGAGGCATTTCTAGCTAGCTCTCTGCTTCCTGTCTGTGGTGGAGATGTAAGCTCTCAGCCACTGCTCCAGATCCATGCCTGTCTGAATGCTGCCATGCTCCCTGTCATGATGCTCATGGACTCTGAATCTCAGGAACTGTAAGTTGCTAATTAAATGCTTTCTTTTATAAGTTTCCTTGCAATGGTGTCTCTTCACAGCAATAGAAAAGCCCAAAATAAATAGCTTAATATATATTCATTCAATCATCAAATTTAATAACAATTATAAAAGGTTCATTAGAAAGAATAAAATTGGACCAGTGACATGGCTCAGTGGTAAATGTTCTTGCCATCGGGCCTGACAACATGAGCTTAATTCCCCCAAACCCAGATTGTAGAAGTAAAAAATCGGCCCCAAAACTTTTGTCCTTTGACCTTCATATGTGTGTGGTGGCATGCAAGCATGTGCCCACACAAATGGTCACTCACACATGATAAACAAATATAGGAAGAAAGAGAAAGTATAAGTTTACCACACCCCAAATACCCTCAACATTCACGTCTTAGATTTCTTTTCCCACATCACTCAGTATATTTGCTTTCAGAATTCTGCAACTTTTCACTGGAACTTGGTTTTGTTGCTTAAAGACTCCTGGTGAAAATTATCTCAAGTCACAAAATATGCAATCAAGCTATCACTGTATACATGTACAAATTAATTTGGTTGGCTTGGTTGCTGCTCAAACATAACATCCTCAAGGACTTTCAGAATTATTTTCTTGTAACATAAGTTTTCTGAAAGATTAATGATAACTGCTGCAAAAAAACTGGCAGGAATATTGAGTGCATTCTGTCCCTAAGGTATTTGTCCCAGGAACTGACCATGTGCACTGTCTCACACACACAGCTGCTCTCATCACCTCCCATACAGCTGAGGTCATATGACTGTGTTCTAGCCAAGTGAATGGGAATGGAAGAGATATGAATTGGTATAGATGTTTCTAGATTAACAATGAATCAACTTAAGTGTTTGGGAGATGCTGAGGTTACAGTTAACAGGTCCAAGGACCCAAGTTACAGCCCAAGGACTAAAGAAGAAAAGAAAAGAAAATATATTGATTTTTGCATTTCATTGTGAGTTCAAAACCACCCACATTTTGTGGAAACTGTACTTTGAATTTTGGCCTTTTCCCTGGATTAGCACTATGTGGTAAGGCACTCTCGGGAGATGCTGGATGCAACAGAGCATGGATATATGTGATAACTGCAGTGAAGAGCTGAAGCTCCACAGAGTGGTGCCTTTCTAGGTACCAATGACCAACAGGTAGGTGTACTAAATGTATCTTCAGCTTAAGGAAATTTCCAGCTTCTGGCAGTCTTGTCAGACATACCTTCATTTTAAGACCAGGAGCAACTATACTTTTTGAACTGGAGTTTAGATAAAAAGTCATTAGCAAACTTGTCTCTTTGCATTTGAACAAGTTAGCAGGTGGTGCTGGTATGGACTGCCATGACTAACTCCCAGGCATGTGTCACCACTTCGCTCATCCTCAGAAAAAGAAGTGGGGGGGGGAAGAGTCCAGATTGGTGGTGCATGTCTATAATTCTGAATCCAGAGGTAGAAGGACTGCAAACTCAATGACACTTTGAGACCCCATCTGTAAAACAATAATTATGTGATTTTTATATTAGAAACAAAAGGCAATTTCCATTGATAACACTTCTGCTAAAGGAATGTATCAATTTAATGACTCCTAACAACATTTTGTGAACTTCAGAGATCAGTGTTTCACTCAGCCATCACCAGAGAAGCTTCCTCCTGCAGTAGATGGAAACAAATACAGAGACCCACAGCTGGACAGTGTGCAGAGTGAGAGACCTTGTAATGATCATTCATAAATGAGATGTCTTCATAAAATCCTTTCCTTCAAGCCTCAGTGAGCTTTGCAGAAGAACCATTGGGAACACAAGACACCAAGGGAACAAGGCCTTCTAGACACAAGAAGGTTGACACACATATAAACTCATGAAGACAGTGGCAGCATGGACAAGGCCTGTACAATTCTAAGCCAACACTTAGAGGTGGAAGTGGACACAAGTCCCCCTCCATAACCAAAAGCTATTTCCAATTGACAACCATTCACAAAGGAAAAATACATTTCTTTCAATAGAGTCTCACTGGGATACAAACCATACTTCAGGGCAGACACCATGCCCAGCTTTAGATTGCCAATACAAAATAAACTCAGTGGTATTTTTGGAGGGTTTGGTCTCACAGTGTTTTGTCTTGACATATTTATTTTATTTTTATTTTTTAACCTTCATAGGCATTTTACTTTTATGTTATGGTTTCCAATTTTGTGGGATTTCTGTGTGCAACTGCATGTGTCTCTGTGTCTGCATATGTTTCTTGTGTTTTTCTTTGGCTCCTTTTTTTTCCTATTTGTTTTGCCATATCCCGATTTGTTTGTTTGTGCATTCTTTTGTTTTTTTTTTTATTTTGTTTTAGTTTAGTTTCGTGTTTTCTAATAAGGAAGAAAAAGAAAGGCTGTGGATTTAGGTGGGTGGAGAGGTGAGGAGGATCTGGGGGGGGCATGTTCTGAGTATATTTTATGAACAAAAATATTTTCAGTAAAGGTTAAAATAAAAAAAAATTGGAAACATGGATAATTCCCTACTCCCACTACTTTTAGTTGCAGAAGTTACAGACATTTACAGATGCAATGTCTCAGGTTGGTATTTCAAAGGTGGTGAGAATCCTGCTCATCCGGGATTTTATGGATATATAAGCATGTATACGAAGACTGAGGAAAAGAAGTTTGAATTTATGATTCACCATCTATATGCTACGCTTAAGAAAGCACAGCCAAAGAGAGAGGAGAGATACTAAGGCGACATCACTGACGTAATTATTAGTGGAAGGAGAGCTCTGCGGACCAGCGCGGTGATATGAATGATTCCGTTGTAAAATGAGGCCTGGATCCAACCCTACCACACTTAGTACAAACTTCAGAAAACCATAGTGTAGGGATAATATCCTGTGTTGTGTGGAAGAATCACCTGTCAATAAAGAATCTAATGGCCAATAAACTGAGGCAGGATTAGGAGGCAGGACTTCCGGCTCTGACTTCCTTCTGGAGGAGGCAACGGAGAGGAAAACAGTCACGCAGCTGAGCATAGAATAGAATAAAAGGGGTAGTAAGTTAAGAGTTAACAGGAGAACCGGCCTAGCTTATGGCCTAGGCGTTCGTAAATAATATTAAGCCTTTGAGTTTTTATTAGGGTAGTGGGGCGCGGATGGAAAAGCCCACGGCTGTACCATATAGATGAAAATACTACTAAACTACTTTAATGTGCACTCTCATGTTCAACTTTTAAAATAACAACACTCTCCACTGGGGAAAGTCTTTGGCTTAGGAAGGTATCCTTCAGAGCCATACTTACTCCTTAAATATTCAATCCATTTTTTTTTTATCTGAAGCCTCACAACTCAGCAGCTTCACTCTTCGTCTTTTCCCCTCTTCTTACTCATCAGTCATTCAGTCTCCTTTGTTTCAACCGATCACTACTTAGAAAAGCAGATAATAATGTCGTGAGATTTTATTTCGTTGTATGTCTTCTGTTCCTGATCCCTTTGAATCTGCTTAGACCTGTTGCCTTGCAGATATGCACATTCAGGGAGCTGCCCCTCATTAACTTGAGAACCAGGATCAGCTTCTACATAACAATTACTCCAGCTGGACAAAAAGGAGTTTGTTTTTGTCTTCCTTGCCCTACCACAGAGCCGAGAATCCTACAGTACCATTATGTCATCTTTTTTTTCCACATCTGTATTAGATAGTACCATCCTTTGACAGATGGGATACTTGATGAAAAATAAAACAGTTGCAACATACCTAATATAGCAGAGTTAGCATCTTTAGCAAAGCTGAGGTCAGAATAAATCCTTGCAAGCCAAATGAATGTATGCACTATGTATAATTGCATACATATCTATATATACAAAAGGAGAGAACCACTTAACTCTATAGTGATAATTATGATGTAAAGATTTAAAACAGCTCGCAACACCCAAACATCCATGGGAAGTTGAAAACAAGTTTGAACTGTATTATCACTCTACAATAATTACTCCCATTGGCAAGTATATGTATTTTTCTCATTACCATGACCAATATCTGACAAAAAGAAACTTAATATAAAGGGGGTTTATTTTTGGTTTGCAGTTTCAAGATATATAGTCTACCATAGCAGGAAGGAGCAAAGGCAAGGGCAGCAAGGATGCAGGCTGCTCTGTGATATGAGGCAGCTGGTCACTTAGCATTGGCAGTCAGGAGGCAGAGTGGTAACAGGAAGCTGATCTCATCTATAAACCTTAGCTAAGGACCACCCCTAAAGATCTACTTTTCCAGCAAGGCCCTGCCTTCTAAATGTTGCACAAATTCCTGAAACAGCATGATTTGTCTGGCTACCAGACCTTCCTTTGAAATCTAGAGAGTGCCTCCGTGAACTTTTTCATTCAACATACCTGCCAATCCAACATCATATGATCCTTGTCAAGGCACTTGAGCAATATCAAGGTCCCTTTGGACCTATGTTGTATGGTCTCTGAGTATCTGAGTGGCTGAACATGGGGAAATACTTTTCTAGATGGACTTGTGTGAGTATGGCACCCCGACTATCTTCCAAGGACTTCAAGGGGTGTATTAAAATCTTTACCTCCTTGAGTCTGGGGTAGATAGGGTTCTGACCAGTTCCTGAAAGGCTCTGAAGTGTTGTATTGTCTTCAGGCAAAAGATTTGCCTTCTCTTTAATGGAACTAGTCTACTTTAAAATTTGCCCCCTTTGTACATAACTTCTTTTCTGGACAAATTGCAAGATTTTCAGCTGCCTTGAAATTCTATCCATCAGATAAGTTAGTCCATCACCTTTAAACCCCACCTCCCTCAATGGGCTTGGACAAAATGTGGCCAAGTTCTTTACCAAATGTAATAGGAAGGGCTTTTGGTCAATTACTTATTCCAGGAGAAATCTTGTTTTTGTACTCTTGGAAGTATTCTGGATTTCTGAGCTCATACCAAAACCACATTCTCCTCTGGGCCTACAGCATTCCAGACCTTCTCTAGCCCATGTACCCAAATATTTATGAACACCTAGGCTTTGCTGTCAAAGGTTTTTAGGCTACAACATAAGGGAAAAACACAGCAACTATCTTCATTCTCTAATAATCAATTTTCTATTTGGCCAGCTCAAATCATCACCAAGGCGAAACAGCTCACAAAAGAGCCCAAAGGAGGAGAGATGGGTTTGGCTATTAGCAGAAGCTACAGCCCAGAATGCATAGTGTTGTTTCTGAGCAGTGATCTGGGTACAGAGCAGCACGTGGCCAAGGAAGAGAGACAGAAAATATTAGTGCTATCTGATTCACTCTCTTTTCCTTGTTTTTTTATCTGCATTCAGGAAGCAGAGTCACATTCAAGGGGTTACCTAGGAAACCTCTAGAAACTCCCTCATAGATTCACCCTGAGGTGTTACTTTTATTCAACCCAGAGGTGCTCCTCAGTGTGACCAAAATTAGCACCCACAGCCCATCCCTCGGCATTTTAGAAAATGCAGCTCCTTATCATACTATTCTTTTGTTTAAAGAGGTAAAAATGAAAGAAATAAGGTATTTCAAAGTTGCATAATTTATATGGGAAATTCAGCCTTCTGCCCAGGCAGCTATTCATTGGCTCTGATTAGAAAAGTGATTCAACTGATTTACTGAATAGAATTTCTGCATAAGCCTGGCAATAGTTATTTCTTGAACTGAACTACCTCCTCCATTCTCTCTCACTCTTCAACTTCATGTGTTCTTAGCTGAATGAGATGTGAGGATCGTTTTTTAAATTTTTTTAACTCTACCTTTAGTGGTGCTAGTGATGGAGGTAAAGGCAGCTTTCAAAACAATTACTTCTTGTTTCAACTGTTTCTTCTCTTGCTATTATTTGCTTAACTCTGTCCTTGGTCTAAGAAAGAATTCCCAACAGCTCGCAGGAGTCCTGTTCACCAGCGCCAGCACAATGTGAGATTTAAACTATCTGACTTCCTTAGTCATGTGCTCCACAGACACCTTCATAACAGACTCATTTAGGAACAAGACTATGCACTCGGAGAATCTCCTGTGGTGAGTAGCATTTCCATCTGTCTTTAGAAGAGTAATTCCCCTGTCAAAGATCTAGTCTTCCACACAATTATACAAAGAGAGTTATTATTTATTTTCTCTAACAATACACTGGAATCATACCAAATAAATCATGTGCCGGGGCACTAAACACAGCTGCAGTAAATGAACTTGGGGCCTTTGGTGACATGCACTGTGAATCAAAAGTGCCAATGACTTACACGTTTACCCATCACTTACTCAGGACCTGACAGGAGGTTAATAATTGGAAATTATCATCCTAACATTACAAAGGGCAGATATTCACCTCACCACAGAGATGGTTTCTTCTTTAATATAAGGGGCCATTTATTTGGAGAGACTCCCTCTTCTCTTTCTAGCACTACTGTTGACAGACTAGGTTCCGAATGAAGTGGAAACATTGAAACCAACCCCGCTGATTCAGAAATGTCCCTGCTCTAGACAACATGGAGAAGATGAGGGAAAATGCACAATGCCTCTGAAAGTAAGGTGGAGACCTGATTTAAAAATAAGTTTTAGACACAATTTTTAGTTTGACAAACATTTATGGTATGCTTATGATTGCAATAAGTAGCAAACAAATTTGATTTATAATTGTTCTGCCACTGTCATAATTATGTACATATATCTTACACATGGGCCCACAGAAAACAAAGTTTCTCTTTGAGTAATATCAATTGTGAGTAGTTTTTGTTCTTTGTTTCTCTATATTTCCACATATTCTATGATGGATATAAATAAATTTCATGGTAATTCAAATTTTATCTTAAAATAAAATGAATACAAACCAAAATGTTTTAACTGTAAGTATAATAGAAAAGTATTTTCTTCCTACACTTTTATTATTTTCCAAGTGTTTTCACTATTTTTACATCTCCGTAACCTCTAGAATCATTTTAGATAAGGAACACCGAGAGATTATTGTATTAAAATGGCTTGAATTAGGCTGGTACTATAGATGCCTTCTGCCTATAATCCCAGCACTCTAGAGGCTGAGACAGAAGGATTGCTGTGAGTTTTGAAGCCAGCATAGGCTACAGAGTGAATAGTAGGCAGCCTGAGATATGTGATAAGGCTCTGTCTCCAAATAAATTACTTCAATTAAATGTTTTAACTTATAATTTAAACATTACTTAAAATTATAGTGCTAGCTACTGATACAGTTCAAGATAGAGCCAGAACATGCATAAAGAAGTAGTTCAGAGCTTCATGATCTCTAGATGGGATAGCCTTGGCAAAATACTTAAGTTCACTATTTTGTTGTGCTCATATGCTTACAAATTGATAAATAGAACTCTCCTAGAAGATTGTTGAAGACCAGTGAGTCATCATGTCCACACATTTAGAACAGCAACCCACTGTGTATGTTAAGCTCTGCACCAACATACATCACTGAAGACCAAAGTGGATTTGTCCACATCAGTGCAACAAGCAGGTCAATAGGAACCACTTCTTCCCCGTAGTTCCCTGGTTTGATACCGACAGAGGGTTTGTACTCATTCACTACATTCTCAGCTTCCTTACCTGGTGCCTGGTAGAGACTCATGGGTCGAAGTGGACGCCATTGTACTAGTAAACCAAACAAGGCCAGCAAGACAAGTACCACATGACTGTAGGCATTGAATCTGTAAGAGCTGATCTCACAGTTGAGAGTGGAACGGATGCTACCAGGGGTTTGCAGAGTGGCAGCGGGTCAATGAAAAGTGGTTGATGAATGGACACTAAGTTACAGTTAGGCAACAGAAAGAATTTCTGCTAGATACCTTTTCCCCCCATTTTGGTGGCTACAAACACAAATAATTCACTAAGCTAGAAGAAAATGTATTACCATGAGAAATAATAAATATTTGAGTACATAATTAACCTGGATTAAACATTACATAATATATGTGTATGTCATACTATCACATTGTTCAATTAATATGTATATATTATTTTGTTTTTATGCAGGATTTTAAGCAAATTTAACTTAAAATATTTGAGGGACTGGAAAGATGGCTCAGCACTTAAGCAAGCTAATAGTGCGTGTGTCCAGAACATCTACTAAGCCTACCCTCAGATCTTCTCCACAGACCAATCCCTCAGTTTCACCCCTAGCTCTGCAACAGAGCACCAGCGGCAGCTTCCCTTCCCCACGCCCACATCTCCTGAGGATCACACAGATGTCTCCTCCTACTATTTCTTCCCGCCCTCCAGTTGTAACCACATCTCAGCCTCCAATGAGAGCAGGCATTCCCTATGAACACAGCAGCTGGCCATGTCAGTAAAATCAGCAACATATAGCCATTACATTAGCCAAAAATCCAGAGAGGAAACAAACCAAGGAACAAAACACCCACCCAACAAGAGAAAACCCAGAAATCAACACCTAGACAAATAATCATCTCAAACCCAGATACCTAGACACTAGCATAGGAACACAATAAATAATAGCCAAGGCAAAATGTCTACACTAGAACCCAGCTATCCCCAAAGCAGGCCCTGAATATTCCAACATTGCTGAACATAACAAAAAGACCTTAAAGCCAATTATATAAAGATGATAGAGGTCTTTGAAGAGGAAATGAATAAATCTCTTAAAGAAACCCAGGAAAACAAAAGCAAACAATTAGAGGAAATTAGTAAATCCCTTAGAGAAAATATGAACAAACAGTTGAAGGAAGCAAATAAAACTGTTTGGGACCTGAAAATGGAAATAGAAGCAATAAAGAAAACCCAAACTGAGAGAATTCAGGAAATTTAGAAAAATTTAGGAATTTGAACAGGAAATATAGAGGCAAGCCTCATACCAGAGTACAAAAGATAGAAGAAAAAAATCTCAGGGACTGAAGATACAAAAGAAGAAATTCACATATCAGTCAAAGAAAATGTCAAATCTAAAAAAAAAAAAAAAAAATCCTGATACAAAACAAAGGTTTTATGAAACTTGTAGGTAAATAGATAGAACTAGAAAAAAGTCCTGAGCAAGGTAACCCAGACTCAGAAAGACAAATAGGATATGTATTCACTTATAAGTTGGCTTTAGCTGTTCAGTCTGTAGACCCAGTGAGATCTGGTAAAGAGGTCCAGGAGGGATTCATGGATCTCCCTCAGAAGGGAAAATAGAATAGATTTTGTAGATTTTGCAGGTAGACTTAGGGCAGGTAAGGACTGAACCAGGAAGGAGCAGGTATAGTGGGAATAAAATGGGGGAAGAGGGTGCCAATAGAGACAACTGGAATTGGGGAATATTTGGAGGGTGGGATGGAAACCTAGTGCAGTGGAAACTTCCTGAAATATATGAAAGTGATACTAATGAGGACTTTTATTAATAGAGGATATAGGAGGATATAGAGTCTCAACTGGCCATCTTTTGTAGCCAGGCAAGTCTTCCAGTGGAGGGAGTGGGTTGTATTCAGTTAAGTTGTTGGCCAAGGAGGTCCCCATGGAATCCCCAAACAATGGAGGCTGATACTAAGACAAGGCATTGCTCTCTGAAAACTGGCAGCTGAGGTCATTGCTAAAGACAACCTTCACACAAATTATTGAGCATGAAGAAGCCGAGATGGTGTCTACATGGAGCCTTCATCCCTAGGTTCTAGTCTCTTTAGTGCAGGAAGGTACTCTGCAGGCTACAGAAAAAGAAATGTGTACCCTAGTGTACTCACAAAACTTTTGACCTATAATCTGTCCTACTTGAAAAATATGCTAGGTCAAAGGTGGCACAGAACTTGTTGGAGTAGCCAACTAATGTCTGATTTCACTTAAGACCCATTCCACAAGAAGGAACCAATACCCTACACTGCTTGGGTAACCAAGAACTAGATAGCCTAGTGTAAAACAAAATACTACAAGTCTTAAATATATATATATGAGCATATAGGTGTATATATATTCATAGATCAATGTCTTATCCAGTCATTATCAGTGAGGCTTCCTCAGGAGAAGATAGGAACAGATGCAGAGATCCATAGGCAGACATTATGCAGAAAGAGAGGCTGTATTGAAGGTCTCCATCAAATCCCTCCCCTCAGAATTCAAGGAATCCTATGGAAAGGGAGGTGGAAGGATTATAAAAGTCAGAGAGAATAGAGGACACCAAGAGAACAGGGTCCTCTGAATCAACTGGGCAAGGCACATATGAGCTCCCAGAGACTGAAGCAGCAACCACAGATCCTACATGGGTCTACGCCAAGTCCTCTGAGTATATATTATAGCTATTTTTATGGGACTCCTGACTATGGGAACAAGTGGGTCTCTGATTCATGAGTCTGCTCTTGGAACTCTTTTCCTTCTGTTGGATTGCTGTATCCCAACTTTGACATGAAAGTTTTTGCTTCACCATATTATATTTTATTTCTTAATATTTGCTTGTTATCTCTTAGAAGCCTGTTCTTTTCTAATGAGAGACAGAAATGGAGTTGATCTAGAGGGGCAAGGTGGTGGGAAAACTTGGACGAGTAGAGAGAAGGGGAAATTATAATCTGGATATATTGTATGAGAAAATAATTTATTTTCAATAAAAAACTAAAAAAATTACACTCATTTACTCTTATTATAGTGTGTTCATCTTACTCTCATAATTTTATTTTAGAATAATTTTTAACCATAATGATAAAAACAGGAAATAAAAATAATAGAAATAAATAACTGAAGCTGTGCATCTGATACATTAATATTTTCTTTTGAATAGCTAGATTAAATATCCACAGACTTTGCATATTCTTTAATAACTAACCAACCTTTGAGCAGGTTGAAAACTTCATTGGGCTTCTTTCTGTTCTCTTCCATAGGCATTCCCAAGCTTAAGATACTGTAGTCCTGCTGGGAAGTAGCAGTAAGTTTCATAGCATATGTGTGGAATTTACATTGACTTTAAATTGAATTTTAAGAATTTTTTGTTGAAAGTGGAAAAATACATCTACTTTTACATGATAGATATCCTCTTACTCACGTTGGTAATATCTTGAGGATAAGTATATAAGATTTCTTGTTTCTTTCCTTGTATACTCACTTGGCTATCTTTATTATGATTTGATGATTATCACATATGGCTTTAAAACAAAATGAGGTAAATGATAGCTCATTTAGTGCTTGAAAGTCATCATTTGACATTCTCACCCTCCGCTGTGGTGCATACATGCCAACAATATGTTATTCTAAAGTATCCCCACCATTTCTCCTCTCCTCATTTACTTGATGCCTCACCCCATATGAAAAGCTAGACAATAACAGCTAACATACTGATCATGTGCTGGCATCATTTTTGCAATGTATATTTAATCATTATAATAAGCCATGAAGTAAATACTATTACCACTACTATGAAAAGATAATAGTTCTTCAAAAACACTGGGTCCCTAATAGCTGACCCAAGGATATATTATATTACATGGCAAGAAGGTGCCAAAGTTTTGGAAGAGATAGAAAATGTTGTTCTCAATCTCTCTCTCTCTCTCTCTCTCTCTCTCTCTCTCTCTCTCTCTCTCTCGTGTGTGTGTGTGTGTGTGTGTGTGTGTGTGTGTGTGTGTGTGTGTG